>JAUBNY010000712.1:2568446-2596119 GCA_032275445.1 Crypturellus soui
CCACTGTCTGGTAATTATGGAACAGGGTAGGCTATTTCTCCTGTTGGTTATATTACAAAAGAAAAATGTGCTTTAGGCTCAAATCTGATCACTACAGATGGGAGTGAATATAGGTCTCTTCAGTTGCAAAGTAACAATGTTTCACAGGCCTTGCCAAGTCAACTGGAATTTAAAGCAGCTCCCTCTTTCTTAATTTTTTAAATGAACTTTTAATGAGTAGCTGAGTATATCTCAGATTATTAACTAAGTTGATGTTTTAACTGAATCCTTCTTCTGCCAATGGATATTGCTAGGCTCACAAACAAGGCTTTTCCACTTCTGTCTTTGCAGGGCTACTTTTTGGATTCTTTTGTACTCTCAGTCTTGACAGTTCAGATGTTCAGATCACTTCTCCCTCAACCTTTCACACAAGTCCTTTTTTTTTTTTTTTTTTTTTTTTTTATCCCCCCATATGTGTATGGATAGCAGGCTTATACGAGTCACCTATTCTTTTTATGCATATATTTTAGTAATTTTTGTTTTAAAAGAAATGTTTGGAAAAGCAATTTAATTGTAATATAATCATGCAAATGATTATACAGAAAAACTCAGTGCAAAATACTAAAAAGCACACCTGTAATAGGAAAAGATAGTGAATATTAAAGTGTTTGAAGCTAAATGTGAGAAAGTAGTATAGAGTGTGAGGCTCAAATTAGTCTTGAGCTGAAGAGTGACAGACTTAGCAGCTGCTTCTTGTCCTTATGTCTGGCACACCAAAACTTTGACTTCAGTAACATATACCCTAGTAGTCCAAATATTATTTAGTTTATGTATGCATTAGAAAAGACCCTTTGCTGTTGAAAACATTATTTTTTAATCCTTTTGAGGTGAATTGTGTACTTTGCCAGTCCTCTGACCTTTATCCCAACCCACTGGGGCAAGTGTGGCTGGATAAATAGATATATACCTCTCTGAAGAGTGTGATGTAGTTGTGTTTTGGCAAAATAGCTAATAGCTCCGTTCCTGTCATCTTATCACTAAATGATCCCACCTTCTTGTCTATTTGAGCTCTGATGATTTAGGAAAATCTACAGTTCTCAAGCCCAGGGATTTTGCTTTTCTCCAGCATATTTCTCCGAGTGATTTATTCTCTCTCTCTTTTTTTTTTTTTTTTTTTTTTCCCCCCTTCCCCGCTTTCCACTGCTCTATATTGGTGTGGTTTGGCCTAATATTCCTTGTATTCCCCAGGGAAAACACCTGCCTTCAGGGTCTGACTGGCATTTTGATCTTGGATCCTATCAGGGAAGCTATTGACTGCCTTAATATCTGAGAAAGGTTGACTGAGGAAAGTAAATAAATTATTACATTAATCACTGTTGCAGGCTAATATTGCAGAATTTAAACAGGAAATATTTGAAAAGGAACACTGAGAAAGAGAATTGTAGAAACCAGCCAGAGTTGGTTGAGGAAAGCAGATGTTATACATCACCTGTTTACTGGCTCAGCCATGATGGATGGCACGAGACCTTTTTTAAGTCATGTTACCCCTCTGCCACTTTCTCTACTTGTTTCTTTGGAGAGTGTTTAAGGTTTAAGGAACACACAACGCGGTGTCTTGAAGACGGACAGTGGGACTCCAGTTTGTGTTCCAATTTTTACTTGTTTCTTCCAATTTTTACTTTTTCTTGCTGTAGTTACCCACTTGCTGTCAAATACAGAGACTGTACAGTTGAGATTACTGCCAAGAGTTCTCTTGATAAATCTTTAACAGAGCCCTGCTGTGTCCTTTGAAAGTAGGTGCATCAAGACCTTTCTGCAAGGAAAAGTAAGCCTGTGGGTACCAGCATGGTGGCACAATTCCATGTAACCTTGTGAGATAACTGGCTGAGTTTTAGCCAAGTAAAAGAATATCTCTAAACGGCTAGTTCCAGCTAATTAGTTGTTTGGTTAATGAACTATAAAATAACTTTCATCTCTCTTTATTCTCCTCCTTCTCCCATGCATTGCTTGAAATTACAGACTAATTTACCTTTAAAGCACCTGAGATTTGATACCCTTATGAGGTCACATATAAGAGATTAGTATGTGAAATTTATTTGCAAGCGTAGATTTAGGTAAAAGAGAGCATAGTATGCTTCAAAATAGAGAAAGAAGGGTCATTTTTTTTTCTAAGGAGAAATGCAGCAGCAATGCTATAGACATTTTATATCTGACTGCTTAAAAAAATCTGAGTATGCTGCAAGAACTGCCACTGCAAAGGAGGTTAATGTCAAAATATAGTTCAAAAAACAATATTACTGAAGTTTGTGTATTTTTCAAAATTATTCTGTGTAAAGTTTATTGTAATAAAGCATAAATTTGAAGAATAGTTCACGCTTCCACTTAAATTAAAACTGATTTTTAAGGCAGCTGGAGCACCCATTTTGAAACAGTATTTATATTTGGAATATGTTGTCTTTGATCATTGCGATTTGAACGTCCCTTCAAACGATAGGGCTCACTACAGAATCCGAAGATTTATCGTAAGTCTAGCTTTTTTATTTTTAATTTTTTGTTTTCTTTTTAATGGTCCTACTTGCAAAGTAATGCCCCCTCTGGCTGTATATTTAGTCTGTAGTATAAACCAAGAGCTTTAAAAGCATTAAGATAGCAGCAGTGGATCAGAAATCAAGTGAAAGGCTAAAGCATCTTCTTTTATCAGGCTTTTGTATTGGATGAGTATGTGCCTATAAATGAAAAGATTTTGAAAGTGTCTGTAAGTGTATGTATTGTATGTAAAAAGGGTAAAACCTTACATGCACGACTTTCATTTATAGGCATGAAGAGAAAGATGGCCTGACCTAGTACTTTACTTGAAACTTTTTTCCTCTCCTAAAAATGCAGACTTCTGACTCTTTAATAAGGTCTGATTTACTGAGACTCAGAATAACCTGTTACCTATGCTCATTCTTTATATTCTTGTCAAACAGTGTTTTACACATGGACCATGCTTTAGCGGTAGCCATATTCCCAGGGTCCTGTTTGGGTCCACATTTGCCTCCAGAAATGGTTTTTAGAAAAAATATCTGAAAATGGTCTCACTTGACACAGATTTGCTGGCAAGTGATGACTGGTACGAATGGCATGGACTTTCTTCATGAAGGTGATTATTGTAAATGTTCCCAGTACAGGAGTGACCTTGAAAAGTCAGTTTTCAAAGACTGACATTGAAAATGGATTTTGGGATACAGTCCAAACCTATTGCAAATTATATTTGGTCTCAGTCCAGAGGGAATATTAAGCCTTGAAAATACATTCCTTTTGACTAATCCAAGTCAAAAAGAGCAAACTGGTATATTTGGTATAATTTTTTTCCTCAAAGATAGAATTGACATGCCCCCAAAAACTTATATAAACTTTAACATGGATACACGTGCATGTCCACATGTATGTGCACACACAGTCCTCTAGTAAAAAGATTAATGGCCAAGTTAAGATCCTTGTGGTTTGCGCATTTTTTATTCCCCCTCTTCTGCAGATGAGATGCATTTTTTTAATTTTTTTTTCCAGTTAGCAGAGGCTGTTAACATGCTATTTTCTTGCTGTTTTCAGGGGGTTTTCATAGCTCAAGCTTTGAAAGTGAGGCAGACTCTTCTACCACACCTTACTGAGTTTATAGGAAGACAAGCCAATTTTTCTTGTGAACAAACCTGGGAAATAAATCCTGCAAATGCTGTACTAATTCTTTAGCAGTTGCTCACAAGAGCTTTTACTTTTTCATCCATGCAAGCTCACCAAGGTTTCCTTTACTGGTACAAAGTTTTTGCTTTTCTTGCTTATTTCTTTCCAGTACCACGTAATACACGTACCACATAATAATTCCAAGAATTTTTCACGGTCCCTTTGTTCTCCTTATATTTTGTTGAATTAGGACTGTGCGCATCTGGAAGGAGGCCAAGTTGATTGTCATTGAAGCCAAGCACAGGTTAAGCTCTCTGAGCCCTTTTGAGTAAGATGGAAGTTTAGTTTTTTGAGCTACTGATATCTATGGAAACCAGCAAATCCCACCTTGGGTGTTTTGTGTTTAGGGAGGGTACATTGCATTCTTCATTTCAAGAAATTGCGTAAATCTAGGTGGTTGTTTTTGTGCGAGTGGAACAATGCACAGTCTAGTAATATCGGGGGAAAAAATGTCAATGTGTGAGGCTGAATGAATTTCCTGGCACCTTTCTGTCAAAGACATTTTTAAAGGCATTGGAGAACTAAACTGTTCTCTGTGCCTTTTAAAAGTCTCTTTTATGAAAACAAAAGTGGTTTAGAAAAGCTTTTCCCTTGGAGAGATTTCATACTTGTTTCACAATATCAAGACAAACATTCTTAATGTAATAGCTTAAAAAAAAAAAAAAGCTTTCCCAATTGATTGCATTCTTAGTAATAAGGGAGCTGTAATGAGCATTTGGATACCTACAAAGGGTGAGTTGCAAGTGATGTACCCTGAAAGAGCTGCCTCATCGGCAGCAGCGCTTTATGTACTGTTGCCTAAAGGTGGATTAAGTTTTCTACTGAGCATCTCCAATTTTATTACAGACTCAATTTTGTTTGTTTTTTTCCTGTCCTTCCTTACTACTTTATTTCTAACTATTAAATCACATTGGCTCAGGTCCTGCTGAAGTCAGCTCGATTTGATATTGTGTGTATGAATGGTGATTTTGGTCATAAATATGAATGGTAGTCAGGGGTATTGATCTGGAAGATCTTTTCAGTCTTGAACTACATATTACCAGCATAATTTCTGTGAAGGATTAAAATAGCCACCAGACTAATATCTATTCTTGGATATTATACAAATTCCATTCACTAATAATTAAAATCAGTTACATCATTTACACCATTCATTTATACTGCATACCATGTAGGGGGTACCTGTATGGTCAAGACCTCACTATGATTCCTGGCATATTGTCAGGTTGTAAAAAAGAATCCTTGCTCTTTTTTTTTTTTTTTTTGAGAAGAAAAAAAAAGGCTTAAAATATTTGAAGACAAAGTAGAGGGTATGGTAATGATTGCAAAGGACTACTTTTTCTGTATTTGTGAAATATTCATCTCCTCATCCATTTAGAGTACTCGATGTCCTTTTTCAGGAGTGGAGGATTAGCAGGGTACCATATGGGTGATCAAACACAAGTCCCCCACAATTGCAGGCAGGAGAGCAGCAGATCTGGTACGAACGGAGAAGTTTACCTTCCTCATCAAAGGATAGAAAGAATATCTCAAAATCTTAAAAGATGCTTGAGCTGTCTTTAGAAGAAAGTATAGTAGACTACTGTTTCAGCTTTATCATGGCTAACGAGAAAAAGTGTAATGAATTGCACATAAATTGTAAGGAGGAAGAAAAAAGCATAATTAACTGAAAAGAGGATTCAGAAGACTGAGAAATTTTGCAGCTTGCTTATTGCCAGCTACAGTTTTGAAAGCAAACACAAGCCATAGCTGGCCCATGAAGTGTTTCTAAACCTCTCACCAGTTTATAAAGGATTGATAGAGTATTGGAGAATGGCTATCCTAAGCCCTGCCATTCTGAACTACAAGAAATGCCTCATTTCATAGTATAAATCATCTGGAAGATGGATACAAAGTAACTATTATGAAGAGATACCAGAGTATAATGATATAAGCATTCATTGTAAGCAGTGTTTAGTGGGCTGATTTCAGTTAATTTGGGAAAAACAGCATCCTTTGTTCAAAGAAAGAAGCTCTGTGTGTTACCATAACATTATGCAGATCAGCACCCATTAGAGTAGCATTTAAGCTGATTTTTGTAGGAGGAGGTTTTCAGAGGCATAAAGGGGCAGTTGGGTTGTTTGGTTCCTTAATGAATTGAAAAGACTGAGGTTCTTGTTTCCACCTCAGCCTTTTGAAAGTCATATCTTTTGTTTATAGCGGGGAGAAAATGAATAGGTGAATACTCATTTTGTGTGTCTGGAGTTTCCTTATCCGTGGAGGTACATGCAATACTAAATTAATTTGTGAAAGTGTTTTCCATATGAGGGTATTTTTTTTTTTACCCTAGTCCTTTCTCCCTTGAGATCTCTGCACATACTAGATAGATTCCTGCTGCTTTTCAAGTATTTGTGATACTCTTCAAAGTATCTATTTTTTAAATTTGCTTCGGTTGCTTTTAGGATATTTTTATGTCATAAAAAATTTTATACCATAAAATTCTGCCCCTTTTCTGAAAGAAACAAATCACTCCTTGGATTTTAATATTATGAAGAAAGATAGAAGGATGGTGTTGAATAAGTAAATCTCCATTACCAAAAGAGGTGTCAGCTGTCAGTTCTTTCCTAAAGCTATGGTGTGAGTGAGCATAAAATCTTTTAATGGTTATGCTAGTCAGTATTAATATATGAAAATACTCAAAAGTGATTGTGTACGTACACATGCATTGGTTCGCATACGTCAAGTCTTAAGTGGAGAAAGTCACATGTGTGGCTTCTGTGGTACAGAGTAAGTTCTCTCCTGAAAACGGGTTCTCCAGTGCTCCCAATAAGTCTCCCAGATCCTTCCACGAATCCTCTTGTCTTCATGACTGCCTTGTGTAAGCACCTTGGATGGATTCATCTCCCACTGGCTCTGATTTGAGCTGCTTGCAAAAATGCAAGGGTAAAAACTGACCCATAGGGATAACATAACACAAGGAAAGACTGAAAATGTGGCTGTTGGTTTCCCCTTGGCTGTCCCTTTGTATTCCCACTAAGGGAGTCTGCTCTGCTGATGTGCTATGAGCAGATTGTGTTTAAGTTGTATAAAATTAAGAAATCAAATTAGGTTGTATGTATAACTATATATTTTTTAACTGCATATGTTTATGAGGTCTAAGTACTTGCATCTTTTTACTCTGCATAGATTTTTCAGCTTACTTTGGCATATTTTCAAATGGTTTTGTTGCCTTAAGATGATTTTCAGTGATGCCTAGAGGAGAAATTAGTTGATCTTGGGGGGGAAAAAAAGAGTATGTATTAAATGATTAGTGTGTTAATTTTTCTTCTTTTTATTAGCAGTTGGTAGCTGGTATATGCAGCCATCTTCTCTAGTTCTTATTCAGGAATAGTTCAGGTAAAACTTTACTAATTTGACTGGGAATTTTGTGTAGAAGACATTTGTAAGATTTGTTCCCAAGTGTCATGTTTAATTTAAATAGATCCCGTACTTATTTAGTTCACAATAACAACTCAAATTATCAGAAGACTTTACAAATCAGATGGCTTTTTAAATTGTAGTAATAAACAGTTACAGCAGCGGTATAGAAAGTTATGAAATAACTTTGTAGATGCAAACAGAATTTTATGTAAAATAGTTTAGGTTTTGCCTATGTACCCATAGTTATTGCACAATTCACATTATGGAATTTAGGAACCTGAATTCCATAATATTAAAATAGGTAGCAATTAAAAGAAAAGCAAACAATAAAAAATGCCAAAACAAGAGCCCCTGTGCTTCTCCAGTGATTGTGGACCTGTCTTTTCCTTCTTTATGTAGAACATTTCCAACAAAGCCCCTTTTTTCATAACATTTATAAAGAAATATCAAATATGCCACCACAGAAATAGAGGTGGATACTCTTTCATCTTTCATATACTAGATAACCTAAATACTGGCAGAGTTTTGCTAGTTTGTTTTTTTTTGTCTGACAGTGTCTCCATCTCTTCTAAAATGTAAAGTGTTGGGAAGCAATTCTGCCTAGCATTTCCAGTACAAATACATAAAACAGCAAACCTGACAGATAATGCACACTACTGAACATATAAAAACATACAGAATAGCATTTAGTACGGAGTTCCCCCGGAAATATTCTAACGGTATTGCCTTACTGAAAGGCATGCAGCAATCATGCAGGTTAAGCAAGACAAGCAAACAGTATCATTTCTCTTTTGGAGCATGGGGGCTTCAGTGTTACATTTTTAAATACTATATTGCTTGCTTTTTTATAGGTTTATTGGATACTGTTGGATAGTTTCATGTTGCTTTGCTGCTAAAGAAACAGGAAAGATAATTCTAGCTTTTTCTGTCTTTGTCAGCCTTCACAGACAATAAATCATAAGATTTCTAGGGAAAATTTATGCTGATCTAGTTTTGAACTACAGGTTCAATGCAAAAATAGAGAAACTTTATGTGACTTTATTGGTAAAGAACTATAGCATCTATGAACTACTCCTGCAGTTGCTATTGAGCTTCCTCTAAAAAACAAGTACAGCATATGTACTTACTGTATTATGCATTTATGCTGCAAATTTTATTAATTCTGAATCAATAAACAGGGGTGAGAGTTAGACGTGTGAATATTTTATTCTTTCCCAATAAACTTAATCATTACCACCATAGTCAATTATTTTGAGCAAATCTAAGGAGGCTGAATCTAAGCAGGACCAAGCAAATATTCCTAATCATCAGGCAACACCTATATTAAATGCTGAGATTAAAATTATAACTAGAATTAAAATTCAAGTGAAGCCCATTTGCCTTTAACCAGTTTCTTGGAAATAATTATTGCTGAAGTACATATTGAGCCATTTTGTGTGACCTTTAAAAGAATGCCTCTGAGTGCTGCTCCTTGGCGCACATGTTAATATGCTAGTCATGCTGGTGACCTGCTCACAAGGGTTGAAATACCAGCTGCGTTGGCATTGACCTGTGGATAAACAGGGCTAGTTCAGAGCTGAGGGTGCTTCTCAGATCACAAATGTATATACTTAGTGAGTGATAATACAACAAACACTAAGTATGTTGATGAACATGCATAAAGGTAATTTTGTTTTAGTATGATTAGTATGAAATATCTTTATATATATGACAGGATTTGTAATATAACAGAAAATAATTTGTATATTAAAGACACTAATTACAGCAACATCAATGTATCTCAACATTAATCAGGACTGTTCTGACAAGCTGCTGTACAACGACACCAGGCAGACGGTTACTGTTCTCCCGAGAGCTTGTGATGGGAATGGGTGAGTTACAGGGCAAGAAGGAAAATGATCACAGTGGGGAAAGTTACTCCACTAACATCACACGTCTGGATATAGTCTCAAGGAACAAAATTGAATCTATTTGACTAATCTGCTTGTTACTCCGTCCGTCTCCCCTTTTTTTTTTTTTTCTTTTTTTTAATATAATCAAATTAAGGAGGAAAAGCTCAGGAATAGATCTCCCTTGGATTTTGTGGCATCTGACACCAGTCTCAAAGTCCCTTGAATCACTGTGACAGAAGCCAGCATTCAGATGCTCAGGTGTTCAAAAACAGCATCACCCTTTGGCTTCAGTAATAAAAGGGCAAATGAACATTTTGTATTCAGCGTTACTCAAGCCCTTAAGGCTCTGACATATATATATAAATATAGCACTGATACTGATGAAGATTAATCTGTGTTTTCCAGCATTTTGCTATTATTACATATTCTGCTCCATGATCACAAAAGAAGGTCTGAGCTCTGTTCTGAGCCCCAGTGGGAAGCTGCGTAAGTACATGCGTGGGTAGCAGGACAGAAGAAAACTGGTGTTTTATTAATATCATTATTATTACTACAAATTTTGCCCCCAGAAAGACCGTAAATCTTTTTTTCCTTTGCCTTTTCTGTTCGCTTTCCAAATATTCTACTGACGACCCATTAGGGAAGCATTTTGAGCTGAAATCTATGCTATCAGATAATTGGAGTCTGTGCTGCAAGAATAATGAAAAGTTTGAGGTTCTTGATGTCTTTTCCTTCACTCCTGTCAAGCTGGGCTCCAAAGTAGATTTTTCAGATGGCTGATGCTGCAGGTAGATGATGTTTGTGTCTGCGTAGACTGGCACTGATGGCTGCTGCCTGCAGAATCAGTGTTTGAATGATGTTTGAAAAGACACAGCTACAAGCCAAAGAAGCCTTGGACCTGGCTGCGTTTTCTGTTGCAAATGAATTGTGTGGAGAATTAAGTCTTCTTCCTCTATCTCATTTCTGTTGATCAAGAAGTATTGGCTGCTCAGTCCTGATTTGTGGCTATCAACCGTTGTAGATGGCCTTGGTGAATGACTTTCAAAAGTGGATGCTTAGAAAGCCTTTAAAATAAATATTTCATGGTTTCCAGTGGATACTGGTTATGTAAGTTTAACATATTTATATGTGTGTTTTATAACTATAGCAAGCTCTAATTCAAAGTAAATAGCTTACTAGAGCCCCAAGACATTGTGAACACCCAATATACATTTGCCTGTAGAGATGAATGTTGATAATAAAAGCAGCTAAATAGCATCTTACAGATACTCAAAAACACACATTTAGTGTGCTTGCTTATTCTGTTTTGTTTCCTGGTAATGTTGCTGCGCAGAAAATCCTAAGGTATGGGAGAAAAAATACCGATAAACCTGCATACATGTATCTAAGAGTGGACTTTAGAGAACAGCTTTCTTACTGTAGAAGCATTTCTGGAACCTAAAGGACTTTGATTTTGCTTGCATGCACACCTTTCTTCTATCATTTCTTTGTCATTTTCTTCATATATATTGCATTTATCAACTGTATATTTGAAAGTATGGTATAAGGATAGCATAATACACATGCAAAGAAGCATGTGAAACAACCTCGACTAACTTATGTTTTACTAGGAAGGAGTTCTCAAATTGACTTATGTGATTTGCTTATTTCTCTTAATGCTGAAAATTAAGTTGCAGCATCAGCTGAGTCAGCAGCACAATTCCATCTTCCCTGCCTGCCACTGAGACCTCTGCCTTACTAGGGACAATCAGGATTCACTAACAGATTCTCCTTCTCTAAGCTAAGTCTGTACTTGCAGCTAAGGCAGTGACTTGTCCAGCCCACAGCAGGAGTTGTGCTGTTGGGGTGCAAAGTGTGCTTTCTTATTAGCTCTGTGCAGCTCCGTGTCAGTGCACAGGAGGCCTTGGTCTCTAGGGCTGTCAGTCTGATTCCTGTCAGGTTTGTACAGCCAGAATAAAAAGAACAGTCTTTTTTGGGCAATTCCTTCATCAAACGTAATCCAAAAACTTTATTTTTTCAGTTTTGCTGGTGCTCTTAACTGTACAAGGCAATAATTATCTGAGATGAAAATCTACTGTACTTTGACTCCTGTTCATAGAGAAGCACATTATACCCCCATTGTAATTATTACCGTCTTTATGTATACCTCGTTAAATGCTGCAGAAGTAGGCATCCAGGGGATGCTGTTTTAAGAAACTATTTAAGTGATCAGGATGAATTATGTAAGATACTAACAGTGTGTTCCCTCTATTTGGTTTGAAATCTTACAAAATCTGGGATGCATAATAGTGCAAATTATAGAAATAATGTTATAATGTCTAGCAGTGTTCTGATGCTTTCTCCGTATGCATTTAGTGATGCCAATTTAAATCTCAGAATAGCCCTATTAAAGGTAATACAGGTGGAGGTTAAAGGTAATACAGGTGGAGGTACCCTTCGGTTGTTGGCAATAGTGTGTACAGGAGTACTCCAACAACCCAACTGCCAACAACCAAAGGGCACCTCCGCCTCTACGCTTAGGTAAGTGCCTGCCCTGCAAAATGCAGCAGAGATAAGGGTGTCCCAGAGATGGAAATGCAAGTAATAACTAATAATCATCACTTTGTCCTTAAAATTACAGGGATTGCTATTCTGTCACCAAAGTTGTACATCGCACAGGTCTAGGAAATCATGTTGCAATTTCAGGCTTGTAGTGTGGATGAGATGGGCCAAAGCTATGGAGCTGAAAATTGTTATAACCAGGACGTTCCCTGACTTGCCTGTTTGTCTTTCACAGCTGTTCTTTCTTGCATGCAGCAGATGAAGTAAATCTGCCCAGGAACATGGATGTCATTGCACTGCTGAAGGGCTTCACTTTCTAAATGTGCTGTGGTGGCTTTCAACATGGGAAAGCCTACTTTGCTAGTAAAGACAATCTAATTTTTTTAGGCATATATTTCTGCTCTACAAAGTGACTCCTTAAAAAAAAAAAGTCATTTGTCAAATGAATGACAGTGCCAAGTGGGTTTATTTAACAGCAGGACAGGACCTTCGAACTCTGCACTGGTTTGAAAGATACAGCAGCAGTCTTTCCAGATTCAGGCACTGCCACTAACAAAGATGCTGTGTGGAACCTGCGCTTTTTAGCAGTACTAGAGCCCCAGTAATTTATGCAGGGACTGTACATGTCTGAGGGTGCTAATTGAAAATAAGGGCCTGCATGGTTTGTCTGGGACAAATAGAGCAAATTTGACAAATTCACTGATGAAACAGAATCCCATTTAACTTCCCACAATAAAACTGAGTTTATATTGGCTAGTAAAATCAAACTATTTGAAGTTAAAATTAGTTGTTTGCACTGTGAATGTGCATCAGGGATCTGGTGAATAAAGAAATGCTACAGTTGGTTGGTTGGTTCTGATAAAATTTTGACAAAATATGCTCCTTTTGTCTTTTTTTTTTTTTTTTTTTTTTTTCTTCCCCTCTCACTGAACTGGAAGTGTTTATTTGTAGTATCTTACCCTTTTGCAAAACAGTTACAGCTCACCAGGCTGATGGAAGCAGCATGTGGTCTAAGGTGCCTGCTTTGCATCCTAAAGGTAGTAGAGAGGGAAGCTATTTAAATTGGAGATACACCCAGGTCTACTTAGGAGTGCAGGTTTCTGATTCTCAGAAGTTATTTGAATTAAGATCTAATTTAGATTTTGCCTTACATTCTAGTGGAGAAACTTAGACTATCAGACATTCATCCACATGCCTCTGGTGATTTATTAGGTAACAGCTGTTTCAATTACTTTCAGTGATGGTTTGATTCAGTAGAAATTTTTAAAAGCATGTTAAATATTTAAACAAATTTTGTTCACCTGGTTGCTGAGAGGCATCCAGTGTGCATCATCTGTTGGTGATAATATAAAACCACTGCAGAGATTGCTTTTAAATACATAAATGAAGTACCCAGTCCCACCTGCATTTGATATTATCAAATTGTCAGAGTTGCCGTACATTTTTGCTTGCCTTTTTTCCCCCCCCCCACCCAGTTTCAAATCCTTTCCGGTTCCTTTATTGGCTTATCTTGTTCTCTCTTTTAGTGGTGGAAGAGAGTTTGAGTAACGATGATTTTGGTATTTGAGGGAGTGTTATGGTTTTGCAGTGCTGTGGTTTTGCTGAAACATAGAATTTTAAGAGACCCTTATTAAACATTGAGAAGAGCTGAGTGTTTCTTGTGGTATGTATCTCAAAGGAATTTAAGTTTAAAAAAGAATCTGGATTTCAGACTTTTCTCTAGTATTCTTGTATTTTTTTCAGAGGGTCTATTATTCTTAGAACAAAACAAGTCTTTTAGGGAACATTCAGCATTTCATGGGGAAGTCCAGCAATCTCACTATTACACGTTGAGTTTGGCCTAATGATAATTCTTTTACAATTCTCCACAGCAGGAATTGTGAGTTAAGGAGTGTAATCCCAGGCTTCTGGAGGAAACTTGCTTAAATTACAAATGTTCCTTTTATTCTGTTTTTTCCATACTTTGAGCATGGCTAAGTGTCCTTCAGTTTTCTTGGTAGAGATAATTACATTTTAATTTAGTTGTATTGTATCATATTTAAGTTTTCCTTCTTTCTTTAAATGAATATTTAAACTTTCTTTATAGAGTAATTGGAGAATTCTAGGTGACTATTTTTTTTGCTGAACAGTTATTTACTGGCAGGGACTTGTGCTGTGTTTATTGTAGAATAGAGCAACTTCTCTTTGCCAACTATTCAGCGATAAAGATACCCGTTTCGGGGAGAGCTGGTTACTCTATAGCTATATCTGATGAGCTGTGTTGGTCTAACCAGAAGCCTGAAGAGTTAGAGCGCTGCTTCAGAAATTCCAACTTTTCATGTTACAGGGAGCCTATCCCCCCACTTACAATTTATGTGCTAGGCCTGGCTGCAGTCAGGCCTCTGGTTTTTAGATGGTGAAAGATGAGCAGGGCAAGTTTTATCTCCAATTCTGTCTTGGGCAGCCAAAGCTAATATTGTTTCATCTCTCTAAGATTTGTTAAACAAACCATCTACAAAGATCAGATTTATGTAGCCATTATTGAATTACGCCAGCTCTTATAAAGCAGGGGGCTGAAGCACACCGAAAGGATGTTGTAAATAGAGCCCCTTCCATTTCAGCTGTATAAACAGAGCTTAGTGTCACGGATTCATGCATTCGGGTGCTGCACTTGTCTCACTACCGAAGTGCACCAAATAAGGTCTCAAAATAGAGTGTGTTTAGTTTTTCCAGGTACCAAGTGAGATCAGCAAGCAGTTAGGTTTTTTTTTTTTTTCTTCTTCTTTCTAAATCTTGTTTGATAACAAAGTTTTTTTGGAAAATTTCAGGCTCTAAAAGTGTCTAGTAGTATTTTCAAGCATTAGAAGACATGGAACTCTGCCCAAATGCTGTTGATTCTACTTCTTATCTGTTCTTAAGGCTTTTAATATAAATTCATAATTTGGAACTAATATGATTGTGCCTCCTGTATAAGGGAGGCAATTTTGCAGCTTGGAGGTTTTGTTCATGAAGTCCTAGAGGGCAATTTTAAGCAAGCACTTTATTTTCAATTTAATATCCTTGCTGATTGTAAATGGCACCAGTAGTTGTTTTATTTGGTTTGTATAAGGATGATTTTTGAAGCAACCAGCTAATATGAATAAGTTTTTAGGCGGCATAGGAACTGTGAGTTTGCTTCTATTTTTGCTGAAATCAAGCGAATTTACAAGTTTGGCAGGCCAGATTTGTAGATGGGTCTTTGGCCCCCTTAATGGAGTAGCCCTAACTACCTTATAACAAGCTTTTCATCTCATGGCAAATGTTTCACTAGTTTGCTTGTATTCTCAGGATGCTCTTTGTTTGCTTGGCAAATCCAAATACAAGAATCCACAAAATTTTGGAGTTATAATTTAGAATTTGGGGGTAGATTGGAGGGTTTTGCAGGACTTGGATCAAGCTTCCTATGATCTGTTATTACAGCTGGTAGATGGTGTGTATGTAGACACAGCAGTTGTCTTTTTCGTGTTGGGGCTGTGGTTCCTATGCGTAAAATAAGGAATAAATCTCTACTAGATTCAAAAGATATGATGTATCTCTTTTGCATTTATGAATTAAAATGTGAGGTTTAAGCAAGTGACATCTGTCATGACAGGGAGGAATCATGGTTGCTTGCAGGAATATGAAAGATAATTGTTTCCTATAAAAACAAATTCAGCTTTATTTTTCCATCCATTTTGAAAGAAAAGCAGGACAAAACCATCATGCTCATGTTTTTCACTTATATTTGTCCAGATGTCTTCGTATGTTTCCATAAATTAATATAACTGAATTTAAATTCTAATGTTAAGTTTAAAACCTACCCAGTTCAGAGAGCAGAAGGTGTGTGGGTATGGGTTTTGGCTTGGGAATATGATCTGAGAATACCAAATTGAGACGATTTCCCCCTGGAGATGAGGATCTGTTGCCGTGCCACACTTGAATATAAAGCACAGAGCAATCATTATAGCTGTGATCACAAGCAAATTGTAATCTGTGATGGAGAAACTTGTGTTTGGGGTGAGGATGTGTGCAGGATACCACACCAATATGAAGGCTGGCTTCTCTGCTGAGGTCTCCAAGGAGAGCCAGCTACGTTTGTCTGATCATGGAGAGCCATGGAAAAGCAGACAGGCGCACAGATGTTCATCCTGCCTTCATCCAAAACGGTCTGGATATTTAGCATGGTGTAGGGTAGCGTTGTTGCAAGCTCTGCGCCTCGGAAACAAGTGGTTACTTGAAAGGAAAGACATGAAACTAACAGATAGTTAAAATGTTCTAAATGGCTTCTCCACCAGTGGAGCGGTGTCGCTTTTACTGAAGGCCAGCAGTTTTCAGGATTTGAGAAAAACTAGTTTGTGAATTGTGTGAATAAAAACTGCACACAAGAACCTAACTTTCCAAATGAGTGATGTACTCAAGTTAGTAATTTTATTCACTTTTTATTAAAAATATATATTCTTACTGGGATTTGCGTACATTTAATTGAAGGCTGTAAATATTTGGTATTTGAAGAAATTTGATCTGCCTTAATGAAAAGGTGTATCATTATTTTGCGGAGAAGAGAAAGTTAGAATTTTTCTGACAGTTTCTAGACCGCCACTATAACCTCATCACTGCAACCTCAGTTGTTTTTCTTTATCCCTTTTTTTTTTCTCTCTATTATTTGCTGACATGAATTGTCCTTTATTTAGTTTGCAAGTTATATTGCAGCTAGGAACATCTCTCTCTTGATCTGTCTCTAGCACACTTCTGGGCATAATTATAATCATAAAGATCTTTGAAACCTTTCCACCTGATGTCTTGTTATCACTAAAGTTGAGATGTTCTATACTGGCACAATAAAAAAAAAAATCCTTTTTTTAGACTTCAAACACTTAGAAGATAATAAAAACAACCAAGCAAGACTGCAGTTTACCTCTTTGCAGCGTACAAAAGTACCTGTTTCATTGCAATATCTTAAATTCACACTTAATCTCCCAAGCCTCTAGGACTAAAGCACTGGATTACCACATAACACCCTTCATCACAAGGAATTATGCCCTTTACCCTTAGGCTCCATCTAGACCGTTGCATTAGGAGAGATGTCACTGGCGTCACGTTTGCCAAGTTGCAGCTGGCTTGCGTGGTGCCTTCCTTCCTCCCTCCTTTAAGATCTCGCCAAGATGCTACAATGTCCCTCATGACCCTTCCTCTCATGGTCTGTTTTGGGGTGGTCTTGAGACCTGCACGTGGTTTCACAGCTCAAGTGCAGGAGGAGGAGACCTGGGTGCTGTTTGTGAGTGAGCTGCAGAGTCTGACAGAGCTTTGGCGACCTGTGTGGTTTTCTTCATCTATGCTAATAAGTTAGAATAATATTTCTGCAAAGAGTATTTCTGATTAGAGCCCTGGTGTGCTCATGTCTTCTGTCTGCAGTATGTAAGGATTCAAGTACATCAGCTCACGATTTCATCCTCCTCTTTTCCAACTATTGTATTTTAAAAATTAGCCAGTTTCCGTAGTTGTGTATCAGCTGTGAGACTAGTGTCACAAACATGTATAGAAGTGGCTGGGCTGAGTGTCTGTACTGAGCTGCCCATTGCCTCCCCGCAGAGCTGCCTGACGGTGAGCAATGCAGCTGGCAGCAGATTCCAGCCAATCTTCTGGGGTTTGCCAAGGTACTATTCCTGCTCCAGGTGCAGGAAGTGTGTGAGTTGCCAGCTGCGGCCTGGAGCCATCTTGAGTCCTTGGTGCTTCTTGCCAACTGTTGTTAAGACAGACCTTGGGTTGAATCAGTTTGCTTTACGCTGTGTAATCCAGTCTGGAGGAAGGAGTTCTGGCTTTTTTTTTTTTTTTTTTTCTTCCTTCCTTTCTAGGCATTATATGTGATAGTGCAGCTCTGGTGAGCATGAGTTCGTTTGACTTAGCATGTGCCCATAATTTGGCTAATTGCTTTTGTGAAGCCATTTTAGTTGACCATTTGATGGTGTGTTGGCCAGCTGTTCACCTTGCAGCACAAAATGCTGCAGAAGGGCACAGCATCCACTCTGTGCTGGCTTCCCAGAAACCTGGGTCAAGTTTCCCTGTCACCTTTTAAGAAAATGCTTATCTGTAGATGATGTGATGAGACCAATCACTGTGGTTCCATTGCAGGTCTACCTTTTTTTTTATGTGTTACTGTAATAAAATGCAAGTAATAAATGCAGTAGTAAAATGCACCTGTGCCATTAACCATATAACTCCAGAAAGATCATTAGCCTGAACATTGCAGCAGGGTTTGCAGCCCATCCTCACATCCCATATTGCAGCCAGCAGTGTGCAGCCTGCTCAGGACGCTGCTGCTAACAGGAAACTTCCTGCTCTGCTCAGTGATTATGTAATTAGACAGGGATTTAACAAAGCTATTTAAGTATCCAGTAGATCAGCATCACTTCTTTTCAGTGTTTCTCGTCTAATGGTAATTACGTAATTAACAGGTTTAAAGTTATTTTTCTGTCTGATGTGTACTTGCTAGGATCTCTTTGAGCACTGTTACTGGACAGTCCTAAAAATCTTCAGGAAAAGAAAGATTCCCCCTACTTCCCCAAATAGCACCATTCTAGAATATGGCTGGCATTTAGTAAATGCTAAGAGTTTGTTATTTGCTATTTTACTGGCCAATCATTCTTGTAAACTCAAACATGTTGTATGAGATTGTGAAAGGTATGCTGAGCTAATAATTAAAAAAAAAACAAAAACCTCCCTTGACTGAGCATCGCTAACTTTCATCTGAAGAGCTCCATCAGCCCAGACCTGCACAGGGCTGTAGAGATCCAAGGAGTCTGAGTGATGCCTGGCTAGCACAAACTATGGCTGTGGGAAGCAGACCTGTGTTATTCTTGCATGGTGTCTCCCTTTTTCTCTATTTTTTTTTTCCTTTCTCCATTTTTTACTTTTAAATGCTTTTTTTTGGCTTTCTTTCCCTGATATCAACACATATTTTTGTCAAGCATTCTTGTCCAAGTTTTAAAGACTCCACCAAAGGTCTCGGATGCAGTTGTTCTTGTACAGCCAAGACACTGTGGTTAGAAGCCCTTCACTCTAACTGTGGTGCTACCACCCTATTTTATATGTCCTTCCACTGGCTCTTTGTTCTCTACAGTGTTCAGCTACCAATTACTTGGTTTCCTTTTCAAGAACTCTTTAAGATTGTTCCCACCTAACCTGTCTTTTTCGCATTCAATTCTAGGATTGATTCCTATCTCTGGGAGTTTGAGTCTATCTCACCCTTTTGCTACATTTTTTTTTTCAGTTTAACACGTAACTTGCTTTTTCCAGGGCTGCCTTTCACACTTGGGAAGAAACATCTGCAAAGTTGTCTCACCTTTGCCTGGTTCTTTTATTAAAATATTTTTTGCCATGGTGCCTTCCAAAAATGCATGGTTGCACAAGTGATGTTCTGTGACTATTCTTAATCCTGATGCTTGTGAATTTAGACAGAGGGAAGAATTCTCCTATCATTAATAGACAAAAAAAAATGTGGTAAAAAGAGAGCTAGTCAAATGATGTATTTTAATGCCTTATTTATCGCTTCTGACCACAGTACAGTACACTCCGAGTCTGCAGTCTGGCATCACATTTGTGCCACAGTTAAAGATGTGCTGGCAGTAGGAACATAAATCATTTACAAGGGCTTGCTTTAAAGAAGCAGAAATCTAAAAGGTGAGAGAAGACTGAAGAATTGCATTTTCCTTATTTTGATGCTAAAGTGGTGTCATTCTTCAAATCTGCCTCTTCTCTCCCCTGCCACCATTTAGCTCTGTTCTGCTGTTTGCTATTAAGAGTTATAAAAATGTCCTATCTGCCTCTAGGCGCCCTGTGTGGTATTTAAAATATAAAGCAAATGACTATTTCCCTGAACAATTCCTACTGATATAGCCCAAACTTTAAATGAGGACATGCCAATTAATATTCTCATCTCTTTAGATGCCAAAAATTTAAAAAGAGTTTTGAAGTGCTTTTTATCCCTAGCAAACATTTTTACCCTTGAATGCAATGTGTCTTTGCCCTTACACCTTTACCACATCACTTCTTTTTTTTTTTTCTTTTGAAAGACACTGTTACTTCAAGAGAAGTAACTTAAGTATTTCTTAAAAATAGTAGAAGCAATTCGCTTTTAGAGCTGCCTAGAGATAACTGCCATACAGCGTTTGCGAAGGTTTGAATGTAGCTGATAAAAACAAGCATGAAGCGTTAGAGAGGGGTATTACAAAGCAAAAGAAACTCTAAAGGATATTTTTCAGTATAAGAGTTATAATTTGTATCAGAAATATGTTTTATGACAACCTTAGTCATTTGGATTAAATGGTCAAATTACTAATTTCCTCTGCAGAAATACCAGTTGCTTGCAATTGGAGTTTCTCCAGATCTGCGATCTTCCAGGAGGCTATTAAAAATACCATTTTATATTAAACAAAAAAAAATCTCAGTTTCAAGGCAAGACTGATGTGAGAAAATCTACTTGGAGCTTTTCTTAACCGTTCCATATGTTTTGTGGTTTTTGTCTGTACAGGTTTTCCCTCTGCATCCTGAGAGCTTCGGTATGGCAGCGTGCAGCGAACAGTGACATCCTCTGACAAATGTAGATGCCAAAAAGCCAGATGAAAACTGTGGCCTTGTTTCCTCTTTCCTCCAGCGCGGTGAAATGGTGCTCGTGCTCCTGCAGTTCTGTTACTGACTCTCGCTGGAAAAGAACCCGTGGCCGGACGGTTACCTGCAGCCCCGTCACCGTGTTCTGCTGGATGGCTGACCGTGACATCATGTAGTAGGCCCTCAAGTGTTGTCATAACTGAGCTGCAATGGTTTTATACACTTCCCCATTTCCCAACAGCTTTCTGTCAGTGCTGCACTCCTTTTCCTGGGGCCTCATTTTCCCATGTTACTGGCTTGCAGATAGGCTCGTGGCCTCTTTTGTTCCAACCACCTATGAGAAGCGTCAAAGAGCAGATGATCCGTGCTACTTTCATGCGCTCTGCATCATCATTACCACCCCCATCTACCTGGCACTCTTGGTAGCTTCTCTCCCGTTTGCTCTGATCGGCTTCTTGCTGTGGTCCCCACTACAGTCGGCTCGAAGGCCATACATCTACTCGAGGCTGGAAGACAAGAGCCATGCCAATGGAGCCGCGCTGCTCACTGAGTGGAAGGCCGCGGGAGCTGGGAAAAGCTTCTGCTTTGGCAGTGCCAATGTTTGTCTGCTGCCAGATTCTCTGGCGAGATTTAATAATGTTTTCAATACACAGGCTAGGGCTAAAGAGATTGGCCGGAGGATCCGAAATGGGGCGAGCAGACCACAGATCAAAATATACATAGATTCTCCTACTAACACATCCATCAGTGCAGCAAGTTTTAGCAGCTTGGTCTCCCCTCAGGGTGGAGATAACACCAATCGTGCTGTCAATGTTGGCATGAAAAGAACAACATCTCTGGAATATAAAGGAGACAATTCTGGCTCAAACAACAGTGAGGATGCTAGGGAGGATAAGGCTGGAGTTGGAGAGCCAAATGAAGGAGAAGAAAACTCTTGCATTGTTCGCATAAACGGAGAGGAGAACGGCCTCATGTCAGACGCAGAAGCAGATGCCGTCAATGGGCAGCCCAATGCCAGCGGCCTGGCAGAGCAGTCCCCGGACGGCGAAGCAGAGAACTCAAAAACACCAAACCACAAGCAGAAGGAGGGAGATTCTGGGAGTTTAGACAGCTACACTGCCTCACGAGAGTCCTTGGTTAAGGTTCGCATTGGAGATGGTACAGTGGACCAAAGCACTGTCAACAACAAGCTTCTCTACAAAGCTTCAATCATGAAGAAGACTTCAGTGCGGAAGAAGAAACACACGGATGAGACCTTTGATCACGAGATCTCAGCTTTCTTCCCTGCCAACTTGGACTTTCTGTGTTTGCAGGAAGTGTTTGACAAAAGGGCTGCAGAGAAATTGAAAGAGCAGCTTCATCACTATTTTGAATACATTGTCTACGACGTTGGTGTCTACAGCTGCCACGGCTGCTGTAGCTTTAAGTTTGTGAACAGTGGTCTGCTTTTTGCCAGCCGCTATCCTGTTATGGATGCTGCTTATCACTGTTACCCCAATGGAAGAGGAACAGACTCCTTGGCTTCCAAGGGAGCCTTGTTTCTCAAGGTAAGAGCCTTTCTTTTTGAAACCTTAAGTGTTACTGTTACAGAGGGGACGAGTTATACAGTTGTTTTCTTTCAGACATTTCTGTTAGAGTTCAAAGAAACAATATGCAGATCTCAATTGCCTGATATAGTCTGTATATAGGTTTTGTGGCCTAGATATTGTGTTCCTGATGGATGTGCAGGAAATAATGAGGGACTTCTGGAGGTAAGTTTTGAGTGCCAAAATTGGAAGTGGTTTTCCTGGAATTTTGGCTTCTTTCTACAGAATTCTCTTCAGTGAACAAATGTTGAGCACAAATGTGGTAAAATGGGCACCGGCCAGAAGCCACTTACACATTGTGCAAGTCAAAAGACACAATCAAAAGATGAAATGACATTTGGATAAAACTGAAGGAATTTCAATGAACTGTGTGGCTATTTTTCTCTCCTGCTTACAAATAATTGCTAAAGAGAGATAAGAGTGTATAAAAAAAAAAAAATCTTAGCATGCTGGAGAGCCCTAGAAGTGTCTCATACAGTTAAATTAATTTAAATTAACTGCTGATGGTGAGAGCAGGGAGCCTGGGGTTGTACTTCTGGAAGCCTGAAAAGCAGAAGTGACCATGTGCATGCAGTGCTTTGCTTTTCCAGGACTGATAGCTGCTCATGCTGAAGTCCTGAGAGAATTTGGGCAAGTTCTTTACAAAGTAGAAATTGGGTCCATCTAATTGGGAACTAACCTAGAACCAAAAACTCTGTGCAGAAGTTCAAATCTGTAGCCTAAAACTCAGGCAGATCTAGAAATTTCCTAGCATACTGCATCTTGGGATTTAGTAAATGGAAATTGAATCCTTTTTTTTTTTTTCTAGAACCAGCAAAACACCTCAGGTACTCGAATTTTATCTACTCTCTAGGGTATTGCTCACTAGATCACAACAAAAGCCACTGCTAGACAATTGTGAAGAATCGGGCTGTTAATAAAGATCCATGTTGTCATGTGTCTCCTGTTTGCAGTTTGTGAACAAAGCAGAAATGCTGGATATTGTAATTTACATAAAGAAGCAAATATTACATTTCACAGTCAAGTAATCTGCAGTATTATCATGTACATTTGACATAAAGGCCTATCCCTATTGGAATACAAGGAGTGTTTTTTTGTTTGTTTGTTTTGTTTTGTTTTTTAAAAACTGAATCTAAATTTTCTATGCTCTGCTCGCATGTGTTTATAAACATCTAATGCTTATTGTCTCATCATAAAATACTGTAAAAAGTAATAATTTTTAAAAATGTTGTAGAATATAAAAATGATTCAGGTCACAAAATGTACCCTTCAACATATGCATATATTGGGGATTAGGAAATTAAAACCAAGCTGCTTTCTGCTGCCCATTGCTGAGTCAGAGCCCTGGTACCCTGCAGCCGGGGCTCCCTTTCCCTTGCAGAAAATTGAGCTGCTTTTCAGAATTCCCCTGGCATGAGAAACTTAATTAGGGACTCGAGCTGTTAAACAGTGTTTCTGTAGAGCAGGGAAATAGGGGCCAGTTACTGCAGAGGTTTTCAGGAAACTGAATTCTTTTGGATATTATGGACTTCTGGCCTGGTGAAAAGATCCCCTTACCTCATGTCTGTGTTGTTTTGATGCACTGCTGAAATAATCATTTGGAGTTAAGTCTACCCTGGTACAAAACTGCACCCTGGACTGTACATTAAGCGGTCAGCGGTCATTGCTTTCTTTCACAAAAAATACATAGGAATGCTCTGTTTAATATTAGCTTTGAATCAAAGTGTGCTCTTAAACAAAGTATATTCGAAGGTTGTTTTTTGTAATGTAGTGCTCAGTAAGTAGCTGTGTGTGTGTGGACTCCAGAGTCAAGGTTTCCGTGGGCCTGGCGTTTATGAAGCCGCTGAGATCAGACTGTTGACTTCAGGGGTCCTCGGGTGAGGTGGGAGGGAATGATGCCCAGGGAGTCTTGTTTTTAACACACACTGATGGAGCCTGTGCCCCTTCCACAGCTCCCATCCCTCAGTACAGGAGCAATTGCTCTCTGTGACACTTGAAGTGTGAAAAGCAGGTGAAGGGAGAAGACTTGAATATGTTGAAAATACAGATGTAATCACTTGTCCTGGGAGGATGAAGCTTTTTATTCAGATTTTTCAGAACCTCAGAAAAGACCCAACTCCCAAATGGAAAGGAATTTGCAGAAAAGGGAATTGGGCGGTTTTGTTTAATAAGTGTTTGTCTTCTCGCCACAAAGCATAGCTATCAAGGAGATAAATTGAAGGTCTCGGAGCTAAATATGTACCAAGTGTTGCATTATCTAAATGAAAAGGCAGAACTGTTCCTGGGGAGCTGTGTTATCAACACATCCGTGCCAAGGGAAAAGTGTTTCATAGATTTGCTCCTCTTGGAATGGGTCCTGTTTCTAATGAAGAGGAAACAATTTTTCTTCCCCCTTTTCCTTTCTTGCTTCCACCATCCAGGCTCAGGTGGAGATTTTAAAGGATTTGTGAGATTTGCGTAATCATACAGAATATTCTACCTGGGAGATTTAGACAGCTCAAGGACTATTATTAGTAGCTATAATAACAATAATCATCTCTTATGTACTGCTTTTCATTCATACAACTCCAAGTACATTTTAAAGAAAGGTCCATACCATGTTTCCTACCTGAGGGAAGGAGAACTAAAGCACAGATTTGATTTTTTTGGTTTAACACCTGGGATGTTGAGACCAAAGGAAGAAGCTGATGTAGAACACAGACGCTTTTCACACTTCTAAGGTAGTGGCTGTATGCTTTCCAAGAGCTATCCAGAGCCCTGTGCCAAGGAATTTAGCTCATCTCGTTGGATTTCTCTTCCTAAAGATGTTTTCCACACGAGGTACTGCTGCTGCTCGGTGGAGATGGTGCACTGGATTTGTTCCTCCGTAAAGACTGCTGCTCTATGGGTCAGGAGGAATTCCTGAGGCTGCCGTGGCTGTGAGGAGCTGCGGTACAAACTTCCTGCCTGTGCAGAGGAGTCATCCACGGTCAGGGCTCTGGTGTCTGCACACTCGAGCAGGGTTGGTGTGTCAGGTGTTGGAGGTTCTCACTGGGACACAGGAGGGATGCAGTCCCAGAAGCGATAGCATGTCAGAAGGGGGGAATGTCACTCACATCCAAGTGGTAATTTAATGTCTGAAGTGTTAAACCATTGGTCTAAGTTGCCATTAAAGACTCAGAGGAAAAGTTAGCAAATGCATAAATCAGACGATCGATTTTCATGCTTTGACAGTCCGGGCCCTTGGGATGTTCTGCCGTGACTTTGTGTTCTGGCATAGTGTTTCACATTAATGTAAAATGTCTAAGAAAGGAGGCCTCAAGTCTGCGCGGTGGGTTTTGTGTCTGCCGTTATCTCGCACTGCTGCCGATAGAGGAGGGAAGCGGCGCCGACACCGCTGCTGTCCCTGGGCTGGGGCTTCCAGCTGCCGAGCCGGTTTGGGTGTAACTGTGTACAGCGGGATGCAGATTGCAGTGTCCTCGGGTACCCTGCAGCTCCTGATTTTGCACGTACCTAGTTTTAATTTACAGTATTTCTGACGAATTTAATGCGAGTTTTAAAAGGCTTGTCCCTTTCAGAAAGCGCAGAACAGCTTTGCAGCACATCAAGCATTGCAAGGTAAAAGGGAGGGAGGATGAGGGCTGATCAGACATTGTCCAGTGCTTAAATTCATTAGCAGGTTTTAAAACAAAATCTTAATATTCATCTTAAAATAAGGGTGTTTGTGTCAACATCTTTTGCCTTTCAGGGCTGCTGGCTACCTTTCTGACACCAGTGCAATAAAACCAGACCTTAAACCTGAACTTGACCTGGTGGTTTACCAAGTTGGAGGGCTCATTCGTATTTTTTCCTGATGTATCAATTTAATAAAACCTGTCAGCTTTGCTGACAAATTTTGCCATTCTCTTATCCTTAAGCTGTAATGGATTTAACTCTGGCTTAAATCTAGTCATTTCAAGACATGTACATCTGTGATTGCAGAGGTCAGTGATGGAGATACCAGTCTCAAAATGGCTGTTAACTGAAAGCAGGTTTTATAGTGATTTCCTTTCCTCTGAGACTGAGATCCATGGAAGATCTTGGGAAGGAGATAGTTCTCCCTAGAATCCTTGGTGAGAGACTCCTATGTTCTTTAACATGTGCTGAAAGAAAGAGGTTTAATTATCAAAAATGAGAGTTCTTGCTTAAAGCACAGTGTTTGAATCTGGGGCAAATGCAAAAACCCAGTCTGATGTGGGAAGTTTGAAGCACTAATAATACTCTAACACAAAAACTGCAGGGCTTAGGAAAAATTACAAGTCTTGTGCGCTTTTCTAAATTTCTGAAAGAACTTGTGTTTAATTAATATTAATTCCTAAGCCTATTAACAGATTTACTTTTCAAATTCTTTGAAAATTAATGCTGTTCTCAGAAAGAAAGTACAGGAATTGTGCAGAGAATATGCAGCTACTGATTTTAAAGGAAGCCTCCTCTTGGGGGCAAAGCTGGGTTTGTGCTCAGTGGAAGAGGGGATCCAATGTGGGCAGAACACGCGGTACCTCTGGTTCACAGAACTGCTTAGAAGCCCAGTTTTCCCTGTTTGTTACTTGCTAAATGTTGGCTTTATAGGATGAAATAACAGTTTCTGAATTTCCCTAAGTGATTTTTTTTAATATTACAGATGCAAATATATTATACTTGAATGATGTAAGCTGTCTTTACTGTCCTGTACCAGCTTTCCCGGGGACAGGGCGGTAGCTTGGTGGGCTCGTGAGGGCTGTGGTGCTGAGTGCCTGGGGGCTGTGTGGAAAGGAGGCTCCCTGACCTGAGATGCTGCCCGATGATTAACTCAGAGCCTTGTGGAAATAGTTGATTTCTTTGTTTACCCAGGATAACGACTTTGCTGTTGCATTTGCTCAACCTTCATTGGAGTTTCCTCAAGCTCATCCTGCAGTGCCCTGCGTCTCGTGGGCGCAGGCTGCCCGTCGGCATGGTGGGAAGCAGCTCCTGTTGGGCACTGGAAATGGTGATGCTGCCCGGTTTGTGAAGGGTCCCATGGGGATTTCAGTGGATGGATTTTCTTGATCAGGCCTGTGATAACTGCAGTTACCCCGAGATGTGTAAAAGAAATGGCTAGTGCTGTTCATGAGTTTGTTTAGACAAGTCTAAAGCTTTCCCAGTTAAGTCGGAGGGCAACCTAAACATTTTCCACATGTTCACTTGCTGCTATAAAATTTTAATGTAAGAATTGGATGGAGGCCAATAAACTGGCTGAGGCATTTTTTCTTTTTTAAAAAAGGCCACTCTGTCCATTAAAATGTTCCATGTTCCTTCGCTTTGATATAATTAATTTTATTTAATCGTGATCTTTTTCCCCTTTGGTAATGGGGACAAATTAAAACAATTGTGCTGTGCAAAGTACAGGTTTGGGAGACTGAACTCTGCTTCAAAAGAAGGGCTCTTCATTCCTGGCACCAGTTTACAGCCACGAGGGGCTTTTGGGCAGGTTTTGCCCAAAATCCGCTTTTCTGCTCACAGGCGGTGGCTGTTGTCATGCTGTAGGTGGGCAAAAAAAAAAGGTTCTGCAGCAATGGCAAGTGCTAATGTGGCTGGAGAGAAGTGAGATGCCAGTGAGAATTGCGTGCTCACCTCAATAATGGTTTGGAAATTTATGAAATATGCTTCAATAATATATTTATAAAGAAATCAATAATTAGCTACCACATCTTTAGAAGTTGTTACACATCCCTGAAGGCAAAAAAACAGAGCTGTGCAAGTACTAAGTAGGATTTTCTAGAGTTTTTTTACAGTGTATCTAAGCTGACTCAAGGGAAGCAATGTGCAGGAATAACAGATGCCTTACTTGGATGTTACCACTGGTCTAAGTCATGTCTGGGGGCCAGGAAAGTGTATGAATTGCCAATACAAGTGGTTTGAAGTTTCCCTTGGCATCATCTTTTATCAATGATGAAATGAGGACGTGCGTGCTTAGTTTGA
>JAUBNY010000712.1:2596219-2626501 GCA_032275445.1 Crypturellus soui
CAATACAAGTGGTTTGAAGTTTCCCTTGGCATCATCTTTTATCAATGATGAAATGAGGACGTGCGTGCTTAGTTTGAGCAGTTTTCCTGGTTAGTTTCTTGGGGCTGACTTTCTTTTTAGTCTGGGAAAACAGCTGAAATGGAGAAGTAAAAAGTTCAGGAGTGTTTAATGCAATTTGAGAGATGCCAAAAAAAATCATGCTGCAAGGAAGGACAGCATCCCCAGGCCCCTGTTCGCATGACGTTCTTGTGAAAGGCAGTGTGGATGGGCGTTAAGTATTTTATGTGCACTTTTGTTTTTAAGGAGAGAGAGAGATTTATTTTTCCCGCCAGACATGAGGAGCACCCTGCAGTTTGGCCAGTTTTTCTTCAGAGAATGAACATCATTGGGTTTTGTCATGTAATAAGCAAGTTTGCCCCAGTGCTGTGTGATTTGGAGACATGTATTCTTCAAGGGAATAATTCAGTAGTACAGTTCATATTATTCTAATGACAAATCCGGCACCTTAATGGTTAACTAAGCTGATGAAATGATGGGTTTGGTTCATTTACAGTCCAAAATCTGATTAAATAGTAATAGCGGAAGCTGGAGTTATTCTGAACAACATCCCATCTCTCTGGAGGATTCTTAATGTTGCACGGAGATTATTCAGGTTTTCCAACCCGAGGTTCATGGGCAGCATGTGGACTGCGGGGGATCTACTCGGGAAGACATTTCCCAAGGAATCTGCAGAAGCTTCAGCTCCCTGCAGGTTCTTGCCCCTGGATTTGCTTCCTGCAGAGAAGGAAGAGGCAATTCCACGTGTTTGGGTCTTGCCTGACAAACAGCTCAGCCTGTGGCCTAAGCAGCAGCTTTGCTGGGAGTGGTCAAGCATTCCCAGACCCCCAAGTCTGCATGTAGCTATTCGGAATTGTGAATTCCTCTTATTTACAAGAAAACAGAGCAAGTATCATCATAGTGACCCATACCAACTGTTTGAGCCTGTAAGGCATGTGCTGGCTTAGAGGAGACTTTGGGTAGAGTTTATTTGTTTTGGTTTGATTTCATAACATTTGTCTTGCATCAAATCATAGATTTATAGGTTATAAATGAAGGAGGGAACCATTCTGTCTTGGTTTGATTTGCCCAGAGCCTCCTGTAACACATCCCTCTTGGGCTGTCTTAGTCAAGATAAGAGTTGGTGATTCACCACTGCCACCACTGCCCTCGACAAAACACTCTGATGCCTGGTTAAAACATCTAACTAATTCTTGTTTGAATTTCTGTAGCATAGCATAAAATTCAAGTGTTGGATCCTCTCTTCTACATTAATCCGATGGGCTGGAAAGAAAATTATTAACTTTTTCTTCTCCGAGTAGGCACTTATACATGATAAACGAGCACATGGAGCTCCTGGAGGCGCTCACAGCAGTGTGTGGCAACAGTGTGTGTGTTTAATCCTGGCAACATATCTTGAAATTCTCAGATGTCTCTGAAAGGTGGCTTTTAGTTTTCACATACACCAGGTTAATTTGTGTCCCTCAATTTTTTTTTGCCAGTGTTTTGTATAAAACTGAATATCTTACAGAAGTTTAAATATAGCACCACTAATGGCATAATTGCCCAGGCCTCTAACCTCATCAAGAAAAGATTTCTGGGCAGTTTGGGAAGACCTGCTTTCCATAAGCCTTTGTTGATTTGGTTTAATTATATTACTTGCCTTTAATTTTTCATTAATGTAACTCTGTCAGCGGCCAGGGACCCTGCTGGGTAGGTGTTGGGCCGCCTGGCAGCAGGGAGGGAGCTGGAGGGAAGGAGGTGCCACTGCGGGAGCCTCTGCAGTTGGGCTGCAGTCGCCCACCAGTCCCGCTTGATCCATTTCTACCTGTTTGTTTCTTTTTTGTACAAAACCTCAATTTCCATTTATATTTATATTATTATTCTCATGATAACAAGTGATGTGACTGAATTTAGAGGGTTTTTTTTTTTTTTTTTTTTACTCTAGCTCAACAATTTCACCTGCTACTGCTCATTCCCTTTTTTTTCCTGCTTGTCAACAAGAATCTTTATTTTACTGTGAGCCTTGCTGGCTTGATCTCTTTCATGAACACTGTTTATCCCTTGATTGATATCTGTCTATTTGGAGGACACACCACTGCTTAGTCTGCGTTAGACAAGATCTTTGGTAAAGAAGTGGAGAGAACAGTAAAGTGTTTAAGGAATATATGCAATTTTGCGTAGTATAGTAACCTATCAGTACAGTAACCTGTCAGCACAGTACATATATATATATATATATATATATATATATATATGTAAATATATCTCCAGTATATTTCATTACTGCGTGGTGTAAGGTGATAGGGAATCCTTTAGTAAAAGGTACTGGATTTCACTTTCTTTTGAATGAAAGTAATAATTCAGAGCTGTTAGTTTTTCACTTACCTTTGTCCTTTGGATGGGAATTATATAAGTATGGAGCAGTAGAAAATGCGGGGATTGATTTCCAGACAGGAATGCCACATCAGGAGGCCTTCTCTGTTATGGAAGAAAGGCTCCTTCTCACTTGTGATGATGTTCCCAACAGCTGATGGAGTGGTTGGGAGCAGGTTCTGATCCCTGTGACATCTCCCAACTCCTACACTTCCAGACATTTGACTAGATTGATTATCTAACTTTTGCATAAGGGAGCATGAATTGGAATATATTTTGCATGTTTCAGCATAACACTAAAAAATACTAATTTTGTTTCTGTCAATTCAGAATTATGCAAGTAGGACACTTTATTAAACGGTGGATATGTACTCTCCATTTCAGTTTACCTCTGGATAACAGCAGAGTTTAACAGGATGCTGCTTGTGACTATTTCAAGTTTCTTCTGTATTAAGCAGTAAGCAGAGGAAATCTGTGGCCCTGGCGATGTGCTGGCGGCGCGAGGAGGTTGCTGGACGCGGAGCCTCTGCAGCGAGAGCTGCGGCGCAGCCTGGGCTCCGGCCGCGCTTGGTGCTGAATTCCAGGCGCTGGGGTACTCAGGAGGTCAAATAGTTTCCTAGTCTGCACATCTCCTGCTGCTTGCCCATCTGTGAAATGCCAAATTAGACTGAATAATCAGATTTTGCTTGCTATTTTATTCCAGACCATATTTAACATGCTGCTGCTTCTGCTGTAGTTTTAACTGACTTGACAGTAGCAACAATATTTATTTCTTCTGGTAGTTGTCCCAAGTATTCTCCCCCATCGTAACCATTAGGAGGCTCAGGCCTCTGTGAGACAGTTTAATACTGCCAGGGCACTGGTGGTGCCCCAGCTAGCGGCCTTCACTGTCTTCTAGGCCGCTTCTAGCAATTCTTGGGAGCTTGGGATCCCGAGTCACTTTCAGCATGGATCTGTGCCCCCGTGTGCCCTGTATGCTGGGGATCTGTTCACGATTAGTGGGTGAGAGCGTGATCCTGTGTTTAAATGGGTTTCTGAGTATGAGGCGCTCCATTACGGCTGCATAGGAAATTCTAAAAGCAATTTGCCTTGACTTCTCTCTCTCACTGGCTGTTAATTATAGTCTGACATTCAGCTTTGAGGCTTAAACCTTTTATGTTTTTTAGAGAGTGAAGATGGCTCCGTCCGCTGCTGGCAGCGCAGGACTGCAGGAAGCACATTCCTGCTGTAAGACAGCGCTTGGCGCAGCGGTGCCTTTCAGCGTGGCGGGGGGAGCTGGCCTTGCCAAGCGTGCAGCGTGCGTGTCTCCTCTCCGCTGGAGACTGAGAGCCCTCTGTGTCGAAGTCAAAATCTCACTCTGAGTTATGTTAGCTTGGAAAATATAATTCATATGTTCACCTACTTGCCTTAGATAGTAGAGGATTTGAATTGATGGTGTGTCTGTCTTCATGGAATATGCTGTGTAAGCAGGGAGACAGCACCCGCTGCAAACTCGTTCCTGACACTGTTGCGGTCGGACTACGGCAGCCTGAGGGGGGAAGCAGGAGGGCCTCGGCGCGGGGCTCCTGCAGCAGCCGGGAGCACCGAGCGGGTCCTCTCTCCCGTGGAGCTCAGGAGAGGCCCCTGGCCTCGAGTGCGGGTTTTTTCCCTGTCCTCCTCTCCTCTCAGCCCGCCTGGAGCAGGCTGCTGCATGGGAACAGCCATAGGAACAGCATCGATATCTATGTGGAAAACTGTCCAGAAAGAGGGCTGAGCAGGGGGAGCACATTGTAGCACAGGATGGCTTCCACCTACTCCTAGCTGGAACACAAAATGAAAGTTAACAAGGCATTACTGAGTACAAACAACTCCTAAATTCACTTACTGCAAAGCCTTGCCAGTTCTACAGTGAATCAGGTGTTTCTTGGAGAGCTGCAAACCTAGAAAACCAACCAAGCTGGCAATTCTGTCTGTATAAAATGTGGTCTTGCTTTTTCTTTAAAAACTGTTGAGTTAAATTTGAGCTTAGCTTCGTGAAACAGTCATACCTGAGTCAACAGCACAGCTGTGCTTTTGCTTTCTGAGCCCTACATAAAAGTCTCCTCCGTGGGCATTTCTTTTAGTAGTCTGGGCAGCTTTTCTATTACTGTAACGTTGTCAACAAGAAAAACCTGCCCTCAAAACAGTTTCCTGCCTCAATCATTTGAATACTGATCCTCTAATCAAAGGGAGTTTTGATTCCAGGGAGTATATCTCTTAGTATGTTGATTTTTGTATTGAATTTCAAACTTCTTGCACTCTCAAATGATGTTTTGTGCTACATTTATGTTGGCTGCCTTTTCTTCTGAGGGGCCTCTGTTCCCTTCTGGAAAGCTGGCAGAACCTAAGTAAAAAACTTGTCTAGGAAGATGGCAAACCTGGTACATCCCTCCTCTGTGGTGATAGGATATATGTGTTCATGAGGCATCTACCCTTTGTGGAGGGTTTTTTAGATCTACCGTTGGGTGAAATTTTTCCCAGCTTAAGTGGGATTCAACTTTCAGTCTGCCTTTCCGTCTGTCTCTTCTCCTCAACGACCAACAGCTTAAAAGCTAATTTCCTTGTGCGTCCACCAGCAAATTTGTTTTAAAAAGGCAACAGTGTACGACATAGATGAGGTGTTGGACTACGTTGTGTTTCTAGAAGCAGGTGGAAACATTCTTGTATGATTCTCAATGGGCTTCCCTGGAGCTCTGCCCCTTGCTGCCATTGGTAAGAGCAGGGTTTGGATCTGGCTGGCAGACATGGAGATTGCTGCTGTGAAATCGTGCAGCTGAACGTTGTAAACACCTTGCTGACACACAGCAAAAATCCTAACACCTCTTCTGAATAATTTAAAACCTCTATCAAAATCCCAAACCTGCAAGGGACTAGTGTCATCAAAAACAATATTTGTTCCATGCTTTTCTGTTTTGTTGGTTTTCTTTTTTTCCTCAGAGTTGCTTGGCATATTTCCTTCTGCATTATAGTCCTACACAGAAACCTAGAATTAGGCTGCTCATATTAGCATCGTTTGGCACTTCAGCGTGGGGCTGCAATTGTGCATATGAACAAGAAGAGCTGGGATGAACAAAAGGTGCAGAACTACTCGGGGCAGATACCCAATGGGACTGGGAAGAGCCCGGGAGACAAATGTTTAGGTGTCACAGCTCCTCATGGAAGCACTCAAGTAGCAGTGAGCAGCAGGGAGTTCGCTGGGAGCCTGCAAGTCAAGGGTGGTGACAGGATGTCCCCTGAGCCCTATGTTTAAAATGGAACTGGGTGGAAAGAGCAGCCTAAAAAGCTACTCATGGGCATCCGGGCTGCACAGCGGGGCTCTGTGAACGCTCCTGCTAATGGTCTCTGTGTTTCTGCCTTCCCTTCCAGGTGCAAGTGGGAAGTACACCTCAGGACCAAAGAATCGTGGGATACGTTTCCTGTACTCACTTGCAAGCTCTCGCAGGTACTGTCCGTTGGCTTCTCAGCGTTTCTCACTATCCTGGAGCTCCACGGGGGTTTCTGCGAACGCAGCAAGGGATGCCCCTCCAGACCTGCTGCAGTTCGGGGTGCACTGCAGACCGCCGTGAGCTACAAGGGGAGGAAGGGCAGGCAGCTCCGTCCCAAAGCTGCACTTTCCAGTCTCACGCTAATTAAGCATTGTAAGAAACAGTAAAAAAGCCCTTGAGAGAGTTTTCCCTTTGCTCCCTTTTAACTAAATAGCTTTACTTCAGCTGAGTAGCTACTTTAACTAAATACTACCATCATTAGTCATATCCTAAAAGAATAACCGTCAACAGCATTTATCAACCCATACTACGAATGTCACCACATAATCTAAAATGTCTCTATGTGTAACAGGGATTTATTAGAAGAAAGAAGTTGAGATGGTTTTTCCATTAGAGATCAGTGGTAGAAATAAGCCCAAATTATCTGACCTACCAATTTCATACATAAATTGCTAGCAAGTTAATGTGCTTATTTAAAATTTTTGTTGGTCTTTTTTTTTTTTTACTGAATTAGCTTCAAAAAGCAGGTGAAAATCTTCTGTAGTAACACGTTTCTGTGGCTGTGAGAGGTATAGATTCCAGCACTGCCCATAACAAGGCTGCAATTTCATATTATCTCTGTCAGGGTGTGGGTAGTCCTGTTCCTCCTCAGCTACCTTAGGAACTTTCATGACCCCGTTTTATGAGAGTGTCTCAGCACTTAGCTCTCTTTAATGTCAGTCCTTAGAACAAGACTGAGTGAAGGCAGCCACTATAGCTGAGTAGCTTTATCTCCATTATACAAACCAGGTCTGGAGAGGTTGGGAAGGGAAAAGATAATAACATAATGTTTTTATTTTATTTCATTTTTTTTCATTGTCCTCATGCATACCAGAGAATACTGAATCAAGAAATCCTTCTATTCTAGCTGTTGGTCTGAGAACTCATCAGTTAAAACTGACACACAGTTGAAATCTGTATGCATACGTAGAGAAAATTTTCCATGCATCTCCTCTCTCTTTTGCATCCAAAGTATCAGCCCTAGCCTTTCAATAGGGGTTAACAAAGTTTTCACTGAGTGTGTAAGATCAAATTTGAATTTGGACGAGGTGATCCTTGCGTGGAGCACAGCTGGGGAGCAGAGTGCAGCCCTCCTGGCCTGCACGCAGCAGCGTCAGCTCCGAACCTGGGCTCCGCAGCGCGTCCGAGCTAACGCGGGCAGACGTGTAGAACCAGCCGTACATTTTCCTGGTGCTCCAGTTACAGGGAGACGGACTTGGGAACAGAGCTGACAATCCCTCAAGTATGTTAGAGAGACTGGATAGTTTTTAAAAAAGATTCATGAATTGTTCAGCTACATTTCAACAGTGTAAGAGCCTATATTTTTAAGTCTGGAGTTATAGTGATGCACTGTGAGATTGCTGCTGAGGAGCTGAGATTTGTTGCTGTTCTAGTTGATATTATAAACCTCTGGTTTGGGTTCTGATTCTTTTTACTACCTAGCCATGTATTTTCAGATAGTCTTTAGTAACCACACTGTAAAGTCCATAAAATATTAAAGAGGAAGGGAAATAATGTTCTATTCTCAGTCAGTCCAAAGCCTTCTCCAGGGGTAAAACACAACTTTTCATTTTTCTACTTAGACTTTTGCTTCACATTTTTAAGCTTTTTAAGCTTCTCTAGTTCAAGTGACACTGAAATACAGACAAAAACTCAAGAGACTGAATGTGTTTTGATAAATCATATTAGTTTATATAATGAAATGGAAAGCTAAAGTTCATAACAATCTGGTAGAGCTGTGCTTTCTGATTTGTATCATCCACTTCAAAACATTTCATACATTTAAAAAAAGCTGTCTGGAAAAACAGTTCAACCATATAAAGATGTGGTAAAAACAAGCCCAGTTTAAAAGGTTAACCGTTTAAATCATCTTGTCACACATGGCTGAGTGTAATTTGGCTCCCTTTAGGATACACAAACTTACATTTGATGGCTCTGGTAATTACAAGAACATAGAAGGGAAGGGATCCAACTGCTCATGGTCAGAAAGGAGCTGCTTTTGCAAGAGATGCGCTGGCTAAACATTGTTCTGAGCAGTTACTATTTGTTTTAGAGCTGACATGCACCCTCATAAAATTTTAGAATTAGATGTAAATTACCAGCTTAATTCTGTACCTATTACACAATGTTGCTATGAAGCAGCTCCTCATTTCCACTGTGGAAATGGCTGCATTTCGGTGACAAATGAAGGGATCCTGTAATGAGACTTGAATGTAATTATTTTCCAGGGGGCTGTTAAGTTTATATGGTTCTTTTATGTCTTTCAATTATACTGTGATTAATGCTCTGAGCAGGTTTTGCTGCTTGGAAGCAGCAAAAATCTACCTCCCAAGTCTCACTAAATCAGGTCTTGGGGAGACCCCCACAAGACCCTGTTTTGGGCCCAGCCTGTTCCAGCTCGGGTTGCACGATGGGCACTATCCCTTCAACTCCCTCATGGTTCAGCTTGCACAAGCCCACGCACAGAGAGAGCAGAATTCAGGTCAGGATTGGGAGAGATCCTTGAAATCCTGGCTGTGCCATTTCAGGATTGTGTCGTGTTCAGTGCCCCCAGGCAGGATTCTACATCTGTTTCTGCAATAGCCAAGCTGGCCTCTCGGCACCGTGGCAGTGTGTCCTGCCCTTGCCCTGTCCTCAGTTGTGCTAACACAGCAGTTCTGTTGTTGCCCTGCACTGGAGAGCTGACCTAGCTGGAAAGCTGTCTGTCAGGATGAAGGTGTGGTGTGTGGGGCGTCTCTCTCTGCCTCCTTGGCAGAAGGGGCCGAGGGGAAGGTCTGGGTTAGAGCTACGAGGTGGGAGGGCTCCTTGACCCGCTGCTGGATTCTCTTGTTGTACTTGGAAAGAGCTTCTTCTCTGACTAGGACTTGCACTTACCTCCCCCTTCTCTTACCCACATTCCCTGCCTGTGTGTCCCATGGCTCTTCTCAGTGCTGGGCTCTCCAGGCTGGGTCTCTTTCCTTTCTGGCAGGCAGCCCCAGGCAGGGCTGCCAGCTGCTTTTCCAGCAGCCTGAGGACTCCTCCTTCCATGGCTGTACCTAAAGCAGAGGGTCCTCCTCGGTGCATGGTACCAGCCAGCGCTGCTCAGGACAGGATCTGACCCAGGAGTTTCCAAACCAGCTGGAAAAAGGCAGCTCTGATTATCCCATGGTGAAGAAGACTGCAGGGCTTATTGATGCTGGCTGAGGTTTCCTACACTGCTTTGTCATCCTTCCATGTAAAACTAGAAGCCGAAGGGAACTTGCAAAGAACTCGACTATGACAATGGCAGGGACCAGTCACAACACAATTACTTGCATTTTTCCAGACCAGTTATTGAGGGAAAAGAAAAAAATCCCGCAGAGCAATTTGTACAAATCCATCCCCTCTGGTTAATCATTGGTGACAGTCAATCAGAGCAGTGTTTCTCTCTGAACATGTAATTGGAGCTGAAGGCTGGAGGAAAGAGGTGGTGAACCCTGGAGCTGGAAGGTGGTGCCTAGTTCCCTTTGCCTCCTGTTTGCAGGAGCTATTTCATTTCAGCAAGAGGCAGTTTGTGAAACATTTTCTACACTGGTTGTTCTGGATTCAGGTTTGGTTTCTTCTCTACTTTGGTGTCTGATTAGTTCATTTAGCTCCAAAGTCGTCCTCACTGAGACCTGTAAGTCTGAGCCTTGCTAACTCCTTTGCTTCTAAACATGTAGAGCCTGTTGTGAGGCTGCTGGAAGCTGGAGAGCATCATTTAATAGTAATCTCAGATAGTAATTGCATTCAAGTTGCACTTCATCTGCCGTTGACCTGTTGCTCCTTGGACTCTGCACCCGGAGCTGCCTCTGTGACCTCTAGCGGAGGGAGCCAGCGGGGCCGGCGGTGGCAGAGCAGAGATGTCGCTGCTCACACGCTGCTTCTAGGGAGAAGGGAAAATGGCTGTTCCTAGAGCTTCAGGAGTGTGGTTTTCCTGTGGTCCTGAGGACTCTGGACAGTAAGATCTAAGTCACTGTGTAGTTACTGCTTCTCCCTGCCTTTCCAGTAATGGCTGTGCATGTTACAGGACACACCTCCTGGTAACGTGGCTTGTTTTTCTCCAAAGTTTTCTGTTTCTGAGAATTCTACCTTTGTTAAGTGGGTTTGCTGTGTTCTCCTGTGTTCTGTGATCTGCTCCTGGTTGCTGCCAGAGTTTCCTGTCCTCGTAAATACTTGCTCTGGTATTTTATCCTTCCCCTAGTGAAGGACTGCTATATATTTCACAGAAGACACAAATGAAATCTCGACACTTAAGGGATGGAAAAGCCATCTTAGACATTTAAGCAATTCATATAATCAAGGCTTTATGGTGAGCAAGATTAGTTACTGTGTTCTTGTAAAAAGATTCTAGGCTAAAAGTTGGATCAAGAGGAAAGTGCTGGCATATGGAGATAAGATTCAGACACTGCAGAAATAGCAGGGTCCAGTAGGACCTTCACTGTACACCCGAACGAGGCAACTGGGCTGTTCAGCTCAGGATGGGGGACGTTCTCCATGTGTTTAAATCCCTGCTGGGAGTGTAAGGAAGCTGGAGGCCGCCTGCTCTCAGAGCAAGAGGCAACGAGCACAGACGGAAACACAAAGAATTCCTTTTTAAACTTAAGATTTTTTACTCTAAGGGTAACTGAAATCTGGACCAGGTTGCCTGGAGCAGTTATGGATTCTGCCCCCATGGTTACATCCGAAACGTGTGACCCTGCCCTGGACAGGGGCACCAGGCTACACAATCTCCAGAGGCCCCGCCAACCTCAGCCGGTTGCATTATTTCATCTGTGTCTGTGTCTTTAGTTGAGCAGAACGTGTGTGTCAGTCATGCGCACGTTTCGGGGTCAGTATCACCTGCTCCAGGCTGTCATTTATTCCACGCGACCTATTTCTTGTGCTTTTGTCTAGCTGCATCTTAAATGTAGGGCTCTTTCTTGTGGCGAGTATTGTATCAGTATGTTTGCCAGCAGCTTTTATTAACATGTGCAGTGCAGTTGTGCACTTTATTTGCACTGTGGTAGCAAGGGATGCTCCCAAGAATACATTAGACTCTCAAGTTGCACGATTAGCTGCGTTATTAGCTAAAATGGATGTATAGGTAACTTGAAACTGTAGATCTGGGAGCAGTTTCAGACAGGACTTGTACTAGCTGGTATATTACATCCCAAATGGTACAGATTTGTCAGGAATAACTGATGAGTAGAAGAAAAAAAAAAACATATTATTTGGCAGTGGAATTAAATGTCTAAGGAGATGAGTCAGTGTCAGGATGTATTTAAAGCTCTCTCTCTCTCCCTGGTCATGTTCTTTTCATTATTCCATTTAATTATTGAGGACTGTATCAAGTCATGTTTAGTTGAACATTTCTGATGCACTTTGCATTTAACTGTTACTAAACTCCCTTATTCTTGAAAATGAAGTCCTGCAGAGGTTAAGAGCAGTAGGAAAGTGAAGTCGTGATGCCTGAACTTTCTGTGCTCGAAGGCAGCTGCTGTGCCCAGAGCTCACGCTTTAAAAGTCTACCAAGTGCTGGCAGCAGCCCCAGCTGAGCGGAGTGACAAACAAGCTTTGAGGTGAGATGTGTGACCTCCAGCCCAGTAGAGCCAAGGCAGCCGGTTTAAGGATGAGGCTTAGAAGGAAGCGCTGCTGTGAGCCAGCCCCTTGCCGGGATTGCCAGCTCTGCCTTGGAGTTCTTGCATGCAGATCACTTTACCTCCTCGGGCAGTTGCAGGATCCTGCTAGTTAGTATTTGCATTATTTCTTTGTTAATCACTTTAATATGAGTTAAACTGAATTCAGCGAAACATCTTGTTTAGAAATATCCAGAATTTGAATGTTTGTTGTCTGTCCACTTATCTGTTAATTGGCACATAGCTTCCAGCTTTATGATGCTAAATCCACAAGGATGTAGTTTTCTATCTTGCTGTAGCATAAAACTAGCATTCAATTTGATGTTTTTTCGTTAATCTCCCAGCGAGGTATTAGATCAGGGAAGTATTCCTACTGCCATGCCAAACTGCTCCCCTTGGTGCTGGTGCAGCAGACATTCAAGGAATTCTTTATTCCTTTAAAAAAGGCAAAGGATGCTTAAACAGTCCAGGTGAATAGAAGCCTTCTAAAAAGGCTTCCCTTAACAACCTAACTGAAAATTTCAACCATGTAAGTATCATTGAAAATCTGCCTTCGTCATCTGCAGAGTATAATCTGTAAACAGTATCCATCTTCTCCTGGGTTTGGAAAAAGAGAATTTGCAACAACTTCTTTTTCCCTTTCTTTCCTGTAAAAAGCAATCAATACTTTGAAATGGTAACTGACTTACCATAAGTTTTTTATGAAGAAACAAAGAAAGTATTTCATTTATTCAGAATTAAATATTCACCATCTCCATAGTAAGTGACACTGAAAGCAGCTTTAGACATAAACAACTAGACTATTTTTGATTTCCTCCCCCAACCACCTTTTTAATAGCTATCACAAAGCAGTAAAGCTGATATAAAATTTTAGTCAGAGTGATTTTGAGCTTGCTCTTTTCTTCTGATTTGATTGTGGTATTTAAACACAAATCTTTGTTTTATTTTGAAGAAAAGCAATGTTATTCTGATTTGACATTTATCACTCCAACAAACAAAAATCACATTTATTTCTAAAACGTCTTTCTCCTCCTTTATCCCCATCAAGTTTTTACGAGCTCTCTTAAAATAATTACAGCAGTTATTTCTTTTTTCTTCAGACTTCATGTCACCTAATCTACTTGAAATTAGATATGTTTAGTTGCTGTAATTAAGGAGATGGTTTATATGTCAAGTGGCTTCACAAACTGAAAAATATTTTGTAACCACTCAGTCTCAGCCCTTTCATAGTACTTTATAAACTGGGGCATGTCCTTGATCTGTAGTCTCCTATAAAACTTGAAACTGGCAGAAGGGATCTGCTTCTTTCTTTTTGAAGTACTGCCTACTTAAATCTGTATTGTACATATACCTTTAAAAATATGGAAATACTTCCAGTTTGCCATTCTTGAACATGAGTAAAACCCTTCTACTTGTAGATTACTAAAGTATGAGTAAGTTGAACGCGTAAGTTATTCATCTTTACGTACTAGGAAGGAAGCAAAGAATGAGTAAGTGTGATGCCCGGGAGCACACAGCCCAGTTTTGGCATAGGTTGGATCCTAACTCTGGCCTCCTAGTTGCAGATCTCACGCAACCCTCCCTCCTCCTGCGGCTCGGAACGTCACTGTTCGCTTGTCTGTCTAGGGAACAGGTGACTTGTCTCTCTGTTTCTTCAGAAGTGCTTAGTGTGATCCCACGAGATACTTAAATCGGCAATAACTGTGATTTCTAACAAAATTTAAAATGAACTATGCACCATGTATGCAGTATGCTGTTATCCACACCATTGCTTAACAACTGATATGACTATATTGTATTTCATTAGAGAAATAAATGATGATTTTTAAAAGGTAGTTTTAAAAAAGGGGGAAGTATTTATGTCTTGGTAGTTTGCTTTAATCAATATGTCCTCTGAACTGAACAGATGACTTTTGGACCCAGATCTGCAGAGATATCTAGGACCAATTTTGCTGGATGCGCTCTGGCATTCTGAGTACCCAACTCTAAAATGCATGTTTTAAGTGAAAATTAAGTATTTTTTGGAATTCTTTTGTTTGCTGCAGGAGATACTACTGTTCGATGTGAGCAACTGGATATGCTTCAAGATTGGCTGTCTGAATTCAGAAAATCTACCTCCTCCTCCAGCACAGCCAATCCCGAGGAGCTGGTGGCTTTTGATGTCATCTGTGGCGATCTCAACTTTGATAACTGCTCCTCCGGTAAGACGAGCTTTTCCTCTTCCTGCTCTGTACCTAGTCTGATAATAATCTTGTTTTTTCCCTCTTGTGGATAGTTGCAGTATATGCGAAGCTGGTCTGAGTTTTGCAGCTCCTAAGGAAAGACTTCAGTGCTACTGAAGCCATTAAAGTAGGCATCATGCTTTTGATGACCCAGGGAGAGTATCTCTCACTTACAAACTCTTGCCTAGCTCTTAAGCAGAGGCTGTATTTTAAGGTACCAAGGGCTACTTGTGCCTTGCAGTAGTAAAAATAGAGGGATTCAGTGGTCTAGTTTTCCTTGATTTGTTTAGATGTGCTCTGTGACACCTTTGGTCTAGAATTTTAGTTACTAACAAAAGTAAGTGTTGTGTGTGTGTGTGTGTGTTTTTTGAGGGAGGCAGTAAAATCATACATTTAAAATAGTTCATGTGCATGTACTGAAGAGACTAATGTTGTGGAGAGAACATTTTCAAAGCAATTATTGGGGGGGTGGGAGGTGCAGAAATGAACTGTGCTGGTGTTATTTTTAAATAGTAGTCTGATTTTTTTTTCTATATTTGGATACTGGGGGAACTACTGAAAAAAAAAAAAGTTAGCAGGTGGTGAATTTTGAGATGTTAGTGTCTTCCCCTCGTAGATAGGGTGCTCCATTACCAGCTAAGCTGCCAGCACGGAGTGCAAAGCCCCATGTTTGCATTGCTCTGCCTCTCCCCCAGGGTGCCGTCCTGCCCCTGGAGGGCTTCCTCGCGATCTCTCATTCACACTGGGATTCAGCAATTCAGACCACCTGAGTTTGTGGAGTAAGTTTGTGGATGATGTGTGTGAACAGCATCCAGTTGAGTTCAGCAGTGTTCATGAGAAGCCCAGGTACTTTAGCAAGGCTGAGAGCATCAACTCTACTAAAACAAACCAACCTAACCCCAGAGAGTAGGCCTTATCTACCTAATAATAAATAACTAGTATTATCTAATAATAAATAACTAGTGCTATCTCATGGCCCCCATCAGACACTTTAAATGGAAGACTTTTGTAAAGGATGAGGAATGCTTAACTGAATGGGAAAGATCAGCAGCCCCAACCACAGCTATTCTGGGGTTTGGTCTTAGCTCAGGTATACAAGTAAACTGACTGTGACTGCCTGGTCCAGAACAAACTCCAAATGGCCAGAGAATGAGCTGACAACAACTTTGCCTGCTGGAGGAGGCAGCTGTGCACTACAGAGATGAGGAGTAAGTAGTATTGACTACAGAACGCTCAAAGGAACAAAATTTATTAGGATGAAATACCAGGATAGTAGGGGTAGTGAGATTTTAAGAAAGGGAGGAACTCGCCAAGGAGTCTGGCCAGCCAAGGTGGTCTGGGGCAGGTTGGAGATGTAATTTCAGCAGCCCTGATAAAGGGAGACAGACCCAACAGCTGCCCTGTGACGCGTAATATTGTCGGATGGAGGCTCAGATGGACAGAGTGGCCTTGGGCAAAGACAAGGGGCTAGTGAGGCCACGCAGCGCTGGGGAGCAGGACGCGCACAGGCGGAGCAGAGAGGAACACGCAGCAAGCAGCCCCTGCCTGGGAAGCCTTGGCACTCCGACCAGCTCTACTGATTGGGATGCTCCTGGCACTGGGCTTGCTAAGGCAAAAGAAAAAGCAACGATCTGCTTTTGCAAACAACCTTTACAGCTTTTGCTTAAGAGGATTAAAAAGTACGTTATAAAAATCCATTTTATTTTTATCATTCGTACAGCTCCTTTACTTTTCTCCCCTTTAAAATTCACTCAGCCTGGAAACTGAAATCAAGTTGGCTATTTGTTTTTTTTACTTGTAGATTACTTTCTTACCTATAAATTAAGCCAGATTGATGCTTTGTTCTAAGGTGGTCTCCTCCCTTTTTAAATTACGTATTGCTTTAGAGAGATTGGTTAGCATTGCAAAGAACTGAATGTTTTTATGTTTTTTTTTTTAAACAATAATCATCTTTAATCAGCTGTAAATCTGTATACAGTTTTCCCATTGTTACCCATTCCACTGACTGACATGATAATGACATGATAAATAATCGTGATAAATAATCATTTACCAAGTTTTCAAAGATCGCCAGGCTTATGAATGATCTTATATTGGCATAAATGTTCAACAACTTGGTTTTCCCCAGAGCATTATCTCAACATTAGTACAGTGAATTCTCATTTATCAGGACCATTATTAGAAGGTTGTCTTTAATATCACATTGCTTTAGAGTGAATTATGTAAAATTCTTTTCTATTCTTAAAGCATAACATAAAAAGCCTTCTAGTCACATGGGTGAGGTTCATTTTGTGAGCTGTGGCTTTTTAATCTATCATTGCCATAGTGAATTAATCATGAAAAGATTTTAATCTGTCTTGCCTTTGAGGGAACTTTTATAGACATATCCTGTAACGAGGGAAAGCTTGGAGAAATGCAAAATGCACAAAACGTATTGTACAGTTTATAAAGAATAAACAAATCTATTGGCTGTTCAGGCAAAAAGGAAAATTCTTTGCATTGAATACCTGGAAAATGTGGGCGAATCCTCTACTGCAGCTCCAAGATATGCTGGTAAATTTGTTTTTCAATCTCTTGTGATTATGAGGATCTTTAGGAGCAAGAACTAGCTGGGGGTAGGGGAAATAAAAATAATTAAAAAAAAAAAAAACAGCTAGAAACAGTACGTATAATAAGGCTGATCAGGACAGATCAGTTAGTGTGGATGTAGTAACTGAGGAACAAGCTCTATTAATGATGCAAAAGTGACTGCAGCAATTAATGATAAATATTACTGTACTCCCTATTGTCATTTGTGGTGTTCTTCTTGTTAATAGGGGGAGGCCAACAGCTTCCTCACACAGCAAGAACACTGTTTTGCAGAGGAGGTCTGATTTGCTGCGTAAATAAGTGGGCTAAGCTGCAGTCTGTCTAATCTGCCCAAGAACCAGGTCACAGCTCCAAGTTTTGTTTCTTACTTTAACACAGTCCATTTTGTGCATGCTTACAGATGCTGTTGCCTTGACAATAGACACAGACAAATAGCAGCTCCAAGTATAGGTGAATATTCCAGTGATCCCAAGAGAGAACTTGAACTGTTGCTAAGAAATGTTGGCACTGTAAAGGGTGGAAGAGCTGCAATGAAGAAGAGAGTTATCAGGAAATATTATTGCCAGCCTTTGTCATTTAAAAAAAAACAGCAATCCGTGTTTTCTGGTCCCAGTTGTGCTTATTCATTGGTATAATAATCACTTTCTTAAAAAGCATGCACAGAAAAATTTCCTTACGTTGTTCATTACCTGAAATTCTGGATATCTGATATATTAAATAATCCCAGGACTTGGATGCATTTTTATGACTCTGAATATGTTAAGCACAGAACCAGATTTATCTAAAAGCTGAGGGGTTATGCTGATTAGGTTTAGGACTGCTTTAATGCTGGTGATAATATCTCAATGAAATGTCTCTCTCATAACTATTATAATTTGAAAAGCAGTTGGTGAATTCTTCAGAAGCAAGTAGAACCCAAGCTTTTGTCCTCAAGCTTACCAAGAGATACGTGTACACCAGCAAGCAGCCCTATAAATTCCTGTTGTGAAGTCAGTTCAATTCTCCATTATCTGATCTTGACATTTTTTTTTTTTTTTTTTTTGTATTAGCATAAATAATGCAGTGAGGTTAAGGAAGTATGCTAGAAATCTTTCACTTCAACTTACTGTTTAAAGTTAGTGGAAGAAGTCTAGACAAATTTTGTTGGAAAGCACCATTATTAGCAAACAGTTTGATGGAGTTTCTGGTTAAGACAAAAGAGTGAAGTGCAGCAGAAGTACAAAGCTTGTTTGAATCAGCCTGCCTACCAGGTTGTGGATATGAGGAAATTGTTTTTATTTTTTGTTGTTGTTGTTTTTCTTCTTATGCCTTCTTTCTAGATTAAAAAAGAACAAACAAAAAGCAAAAGGTTTTTGTTTATTTGCAATGTGAAATAGAAACTGTTGAAGCCCCAAAGGCTTTTCTTGTCCTCTAAGAACCATATAGAAAATATATAAAACATAGGAGTATTTTATGGCCACGTTGACTGACCAAAAGAGCACTAGTGGGCACAGACTAGTGGGGCACAAAGACAGGTTTGTCTTTTCTGAAACACTTTTCACCATGTACACCATGTAACTCCTTTGCCTTTTCTTTGCACTTTTCCTGCAGAGGACAAGCTGGAACAACAGCATTCTCTGTTTACACACTATAAAGACCCCTGTCGAATTGGTCCTGGGGAGGATAAACCATGGGCAATCGGTAAGATCTTCTCTAACTACCAATATGTGACCAAAACTTGTTCTCTTTTGTCACAGGCACAGCAGCTGTAGGCAGCAGGTAGTGCAGCTAATGAGCAGTGACAGTGTGGTCTGTCAGTGAGTCTCAGTATTTTCAAATGCCCTTTCTGTATCACAGTAATGTCTAGTTTGTAGCCTCAGCACTGTCTTGTTAAATTGCAATCAAGATCCACAAACTCAGCCCACATTTTGGAATGAATATGGCACTTAGGAGTCAAGCTACTTGAATACCTTCACATACCTATTTTACTTCAAAATAGGTTACTTTGAAAAAACATGTTTCTGTTCTTTCTGCATACAGTGAAAATCTGCAGGTTTTGATCAGAACATTCCCTTGGTGATGCAGGGATGCTGGAAGGGAGGCTGTGACAAAGCAGTTGCACATTAGCAACTCCTAGGGATCATCTTAAAAAGGCTGGTACCCTGGTTATAATTGCATGCTCTAGGGGAAAGCTAATTCTTGGTCTAAACCTTCACTGAATTCAACTGAGTTGTACCAGGATTGGCTATCCCAAATTTACTAAAGTGAATGTGGAACTGTGCAATATTGTGGCTGTATCCACTCACAGAAAACAAAGAAAAATCAGACAAGTTGGGAGTGAGACACAGAAGGAGAAGCTATTTGCTTTTGCTAAACTCTCATCTACCTAGACTGAAAAGGGGCTACAAGAAATACAAATTGGGGCAAGAATTATTAGGGAATAAGTGAGCATTACAGACTAGAGCAAGTAGAAAAAACAGAAAATGTTGAATGTTAAGTTTAGACTGGAAAAATCTGGTAGGAAGACATTAAGGTAGGGACTGTACTGTGGGCATAATGGAACAGAAGGTTTAGAAGAATAAAAGCTAAGGTCAAGTATTCTTATTCTGTGTGCCAAAAGAAATTGTTTTACTACATTATTCTGAAAAGAGAGAATCTATTAGTCTGAAAGCATCACGTAGTGAAGTGTGAAGTGCTGTCCCTCTAAGGATAACTGTTGTGTATGGATATCACTTGTGTTCAGAAGCAAGGGAATAAAGAATGCAGAGTCAGAAGAATCCCTTTTCCCAGCATTTATGCAGTCTTCACCCAGCTGTAAGACTTCCTGAGGAGGCAGGTAGCAGGAAGAATGCCCAAACAGTCATGTTTCCCTCTCTGTCCACAGGTACCTTGTTGGATCCCGAAGGATTGTATGATGAAGAAGTGTGCACGCCGGATAACTTGCAGAAGTAGGCATTGCTGCTGCTCCCATACCTCAGACCATTCCTAAAAAGTTCTCTGCTTGCTATTTAACATTTCACAGGCTGACGGTGTTTAATGGCCCATAAGACATGTTTACTCAGTTCAGTACTGCTGGGGACTCACGGTGGAGACAAAAAAAGTGTCTGCTTCTCAAATTCTATTCGAATTGGCTTCAGTGAGTAAATTGTTGATGACAGCAGTTGCAGTCAGTGCCTTTATTTTGCAAGAGATGCTCCTACCTGGACAGGCCCACAGGAATAGGACAAGCAACTGCTGGAGAGGGCGCTGTCGACAGCTTGTTCAGAGTTCTGTGCACGCAGTCATTCCCATGGTCCTCACACACTGGAAGAACAACAGAAACAAACATGGTTTGCCCTCAAAAAAAGAGTTCAAGCTATCACCCCAATCCAATTACTTCTGCTAGAAGTCCAGCAGAATTCAGTATGATTAAAGAAGCAAAATCACAAATATAGAGAGGAATTAAATAGCATATCAAACAATTAGGAATAATACTCCTGAGCCATTCAGGGGTACCAGACTATCATTACTTCCAAAATTTTAATAATGGGAAATAAATCTTTGGTGTGATTTAGTGGATTTAAGAGAAAGGCAAAAGAAATATCATCTTGTGGAAGTCATAGAATCATGGAATGCCTAAGGTTGGAAGGGACCTCTAGAGGTCATCAAGTTCTAAGGTAAACTCCTTAGTCCAATACCTAAGGTAAACTTCCAAAGTCCAATACTATTTGTTAAATAACATGCAAAGGAAGAGATAATAATAAGCTGTGTACATTGCAGAGCAGTGGTTAGTGAATGTGCTAAGGTTCTGCACAATTTCTCTTCCTCGAAGGCTAGTTTAAAAGACTAAATGTTATTAACATGACTAATTTTAATAGATTTGGATTATCAAACTATTCTAGAGGTAAAGATCCTTGAATTAATGATTTTTGCATTTGCACATAGCTGTACAGATGGTTCAGTCAGCACATATACTGAAAATGCTACACTTATTTAGGCAGAATGTGTTTATCTTGGCATTTTAGTTTATTAAGAAGTGCAATGCAGTGTATGATATGGATGCACCCTTTGTTGAGTACATTTGGTGACGTTAACCCTTAAAGTCCTTTTTAGATCAGATTTGACTGAAGAAATTGAATAAATGTCTAGGTTTGTTTAGCTTATATTTAAAAACAATTATTTTAGAGCAAGTCATGCTTTGCACATTCAAGAGCCTGCAGAATTTCCAGGCATTTCTATTCACGTGTTGAAAGCATAATTTAGTACATGTGAAAGGGATTTTCGGAAGCTGAAGTAAGGTAATTTGGCCTCTACAATTAAGTTTGCAAATGCAAATCTGCATGTGGGTGTAACATTCTATTTTATGATTCCAAGAACAGGCTTGGAACTCTTAAAAGGTTTTTTTTTTTTTTTTTTTTTTTAATATGTTTTTAAGCAGCCTTTTGAGACCATCTGTCATCAAATTAGTTTGCAGATATTTTGTTTTATTCCCTGAAGAGTTACTTGTATTCAGCAATCGAGTCCCCCAGATACACGTGTGATTGATAGATAAATAATCATTAGATGATCCATAGAGTTTGAGAGGATTACTTGAGCTCCTTAGACGTATCACCTCAGAATGAGATATAACTGGAAAGTATTCTTGGACATTGCTAACAGTATATATCAGTGTATATATATAAAATACTTTTGCCTACTAAAGAGTAGCTTTCCATTTTCTGCAAGATGTAATAATTATTTTAAAATTTTAAAAAAAATTAAATTAAAAAAAAAACTCAACAGCAATTTCTACTAGCTTTCTATTCAGATCAGCAGGAAAGACAGCATCTGCATGTTTAAGCTGTTTAGAAGTTCTTTCATAGTTGAGAAACCTTTGCCCTGACGAGAGACAGGAAGCCTCTCTTCCCATCTTTGCATGCAATCAGTTAGTCTTGTCAATGTTAATCACAGTAATTAGTCATAATTCATAGAAATTGTTGTATTTACATATCATACTATTTTATGATAATCGTAAAAAATGAATTTCAACGTCATTAATGAAACTTGGCCTTTAAAACTTCTACAACATTTTTATAAATGTCTTTTCTAACACACATAAATTAAGTGCCTGGAGACTATAATAAACACTATTGACAGCGTAGAAGCTAGGCAACACTGCATAGCTAACAACAAATATCATTTACGCAGCAAAACAGGGTACAGCCTAAAAATGATCCTTTCAGAAAACTTTCAGTAGTAAAGCTTGATCTAGTTCTAAAGCCATTTAAAACACAGTTACATCAGCAAGAAGTAGCAAAGTAAGCTCCCCAGACAATTACTTCTTCATCAGCATTATTTTGGTAGTTTATAAATAAAACTAAGCAGTCGGCATTATTAAACTAATTAGTTCATTAAAACAGTAGCACAGCTAGTTCTTTACTATTTCTTTTAAGTACTGCATACATTAAACATCAGATTAGGAGAGCAGACTAGGTACAAATAATTAACAAGTTTTTAACAAGGGAATAGGTTTAGCATTCTGGTTCCCCGCTGCGGTATTCTGCTCTTCATGCTCCTTTGTTCACTGCAGCTATGGGCAGCCATTACCAAGCTAAGCTGAGCAGCCTGAGCGCCGCATGACAGACACAGCTTTTACACTTGCACTTGGTAGGTCAGTTAAATAGAGAACAAAACCAACTGCCGCTTGCCCAGGTACGCACTTTCTGAAAACCATGGCACTGATCCATACTCTTTCTGTAAAGGTGCCTGTCTAACTTCAAGAGTTACACTGATCAGAATGGACAGGTTTGTGTCAAAGTAGCTACATATTTTTCTAAGGGAATCTATAAGCAAGTTTTTGTAAATACCAGATTTAAAAATACTGGAAGTAGCCAAGGGAGACACGGCCTAGGCTGCAAGGTGCTACAGGGAGCAGACAGGCTACATCCTGCTGCCAGATATTTGTTCTCCTGTCTGCACAGGTTGGTACCCAGCTCCACTGTGCAGCATCTGTGATGAGAGCCACCATGAGCACGTCAGCACAGTAAATACAACCTCATATTGGAAAACATGGCTTGGGAAGACAGGCTTCACACTGCAATTTTACTAGTTCTTTTAGATGGACATTACTCTTTCTAGGGGTTTGGAGAGAAGCTAATGTAAAATGTATGATGGTACCGAGTGAGCAAATATTTAATGCACTTGGCTTTTCATTGTGAAACAGAGCGCTGGAAAGTGAAGAAGGAAGAAAAGGCTATTTAGTCTACCCCACCAGCAAGAACCATAGTTCAAGTCAAAAGGGGAGGAAGGCATCATTGAAAGGAAATGGCAGGAGAATTGACTATATGCTTTATACAGAAGAAGGTCTCTACTTGGAATGGAAAGTGGTGAGTTTTACAAGAAAAAGCCATAACCCCCAGAACAAACTGTATTCCTCAATTTGCAAACATAGAATTTGTCTATATATTATATGGAGTTTACGGTGGTTCTAGTAGCAATGCTTGTAGATATGCTGCCCTCCAAAACAAAGCAAAGTGTTTTGACTGATGCTTTCCATGCCAGCAGTCTCTTTATGAGATAAGAAAAAAAGGCGTCTAACTCATTTTAAAGCTATATAACTATATTGTTAAAAAACTCCCTGATCAGAAAAGTTATTCCAAATATATGTAGTCACTGTGTCTGCTCAGTGTCTGACTGTGCTTTTACTATGCCTGGGAGAACCTGCCTAAGTTGGAAGTCTGAGATATGCAGACAAAAGTACTAGGCTAGAAAGACGATTTGCAGTGTGTTGTCTGCTTCCTACTGCATGATCTTACCTTATATAGAATTCCCCCAGAAAAAAAGAGAAATTAGTGCACATTTATTGACCATAACGCCACTGCAATTACTATAGAGTAACATGCAATCTATACAATAGTTTTGCCCATAGTGCCTTGATCTGCCTGTGCTTTCTGTTTGCACATGCTCAGAAGACATAACACCTTAGCAGATTTATTTTTCTAGAACTCCTGGTTTCAGATGTGCAGATGTCTGTGGTGCATCTGTGCGCTAAACTCGTCCTCCATTCAAATGAACAGCAACAGAAATATGGGGATACTTTTGACTGAGAGCAGGTTTTTAATAAGGGTTATCATACAAGTGTTCTTGTCTGAGTGAAAAACAAATGTTTGGCTAAAAAAAGATCAGATTATTTTGTCTGGTGGGATGGATGCCAGTTAAGGCTAGCTAAAAGGTGCTTATAGAACTATAATCTACTATCTATGCTTCCTGCAAACAAATATCAAAGTACTGGCAAAGTAAGTACCTGGCCCATAGAAGTGGACAACTAAATCGTATAAAGTCGTATAAATCGTATAAAATCGTATGAAGTTGCTACATGAAATTTCAAAAGCTGAGAAGCGAGCGGTATTTCCCTCCAGAACTTTAATCTAACGAACCAGGTCCATTTCAGGCGTTTATGGTCCTATATGTCTACTGATTATATAGTGAGATAGATAGCTATAGGAGAGGCATAAAAGGTGAAGCATGAGGTGTAATAACGTACGTTGTTTTTTCAGTTCTTTCGGCTTACTTTTTGTCTTCCTACTGCAGGAAGTGGAAGAGTTCAGCTTTATCACGCAGCTAGCAGGCTTGACTGATCACCTACCAGTAGCAATGCGTCTAATGGTGTCTACGGGAGAAGATGACCCCTAAAACTGACCAGCTTTGTGATTAGAAGAGGGAAATATTGACGACATTAAGAAAAAAAAAATTAAAAATCTCAACATAAGAAAGAACTATTCTGGTGCCACATTAGGAAAGATGACCAGACCTGACCCAGGCTATGCTCCAGAATGTACCAACAATAGAGGATATAAAAAGGGAAGAAATGGAAGGAGTTGTGGCCAAAAATCACTGTCACGAGTTGCTCAGGCAACAGGGCAGGCCTGTATTACAATGCTTTCACTGTGGACTGAAAGAAACCAGGATGGAAGACCTAATTCCTTCTGAACCAGTGCCATTCTTATTAAAACATGTTTTTATACTAATATATAGCACAATTTAGTTTGTAATTAGTCTGTGAGTTAGTGCTGCTCAATGGTTTTTTGCATAATTTCTTTGTATAACTAAGAAGCTAATGTGTTTTTTTTCTTTTTTAGCCTGTTAATGTTGTAGTAGCGTGCTTGCATCGGTAGCATGCGCCCGCACTGCATGCCACTCAGATAAAATAGTAAGACACCATGGGGAAAACAAGAATGAAAGTGAATTCAAAACTCAGAAACCAGCAAAAGTAAGGCATTCTGGGACTGGCAAATCCTTCTGTCCTTACAAACGGATCTTAAAACAATTCTACAATTTGCAGATGAACTCTCCTCTCGAATTAAAGATGCTTAAAAATTAGGAATTAGACTTTAAAACACAATTCTACCATCCTATTCCAACTGTGTTACCACTACAATTATGAAGTATTTTGTCTGAATAGTGACTCCAGAATTGGGCCTTTAGTTTTCTAAGCACAAGTTAGTCTTTGAAGAAATACAGTTTCCCTGAAATGTCTGTTATTTCCTCCTCAAATGTGGGGCAGTTCTGAATTATGGTATGGGATGATATATAGTGTTACAGTGGAATGAATAGATTCCTGTAGTACCATTGGTAACATCAAGAGCCAACATTCTGCCTTGACTAGGAGGAGTAAATGGGATATAGCTTGTAAAATGTATGCTAGATATAGAGTTAAAATGAATGTCAGTGACACTTTTGGAAAATCAAGTATAAAACAGTATATGACTGATAAGGCAGGGTAAAGTAATACTTTCCAAAAGAATTAATACACTTAAAAGAAAAGAGTAACATGGCTAGTTTGACTCGCAGTGTTAAGTAACTTGTGAGCAGAGGTAGGCTCATATCTGTGAGACATAATACTTGCATTTGCTGTGCACAGACTTTAATAGGGGTTCCGGTTGTCTAATTCGTATATTCTTTCCACTGCTGTCCTTCAATGTAGAGCTTTTCTCAGCAGTCTTATCCCAATGTCCAGATCTACTCAACCTCTGCCCCATTAACACAAAAAGAATGGAGAGCTAAGAGTCAAATTCATAACTAGAGTGCTTGGCATTTTTAGGGATTTAAGTTCAGGAGAGAGGAAAGGTGTTGCTAGAAGAACAAGATCCCTTGCTTTTGAAACCGATACTTAGTTTCCTCTGCCTATTTTCCCCAAATCTCCATGTTTAAGAAAAAGAAGAGTTAATATAAAACTTGCTCTTTTAAGTAAACTGTTTTAGTTATGCTGGCCACAGACACCTAAAGATGCTCTTGTTTTGGTTGAGTTTACCTGCTGGGAATAAGCTTGAGATATTTTAAACTAAACTAGATTTAAAATAGAAATCTCAGTCTGCACAACCTCTTATACTTGTTTGAAAAAAGAAAAGAAGAAAAAGAAAATCTTACCTTAATAGTCATGAAGATACTAACAGTTTTGGCTAATTCTAAGTAGGCAGTAGGGGTCCTCTTCACACTATCGTAGTGTGTCTGATCCTGACATGTTTTACTCCTTTTCCAGTCCTGGCATCCCTTCAGCAGAGACTGCCTCTTACAAGCGTAGTGTGCCAAACCATGTGGTAGTCTGCACAGTACAACCCATGGAGACTCAAAAATGGAACCAGGCTCAGCTTCCCATTTTGATAAAATTAGGAATTCAGGTTTACAGCATCAGAGACTTGTGTGCGCCACCCCAGCGCACGGGTTCCCCACTTTGTATGTTTCTCTTTATACAGAGAGCGTGCATATGCGCAATGTGTTTTTTCTGGTTTCTTATCTCTCCAACCAGTTCAAAAGACTTGTACCTGAAACAATGCTTTTAATCCTATTTTCTACCTTGCTTGTATTTTATTAACCTTTTTAAGAAAGAAAACAAACAATAACAGTAGCAATTTGTGTGCTGTCCAGCAGCTCTTTCTCAGTCATAAGATGAAATATACAGTACAGTATTTTTAATAGCTTTCCTAACAATGTAAATTACAATTTGATATCAGCTTCACTGAGTATCAGGTGCAGTAGCTGAATTTGACACTGTGTGGGATATAATCATAAAACTCTACTGCCAAACAATCTTGCATTATTTACAGTAAAACTAATGTTGTCTAAATTATTTTTAAATTAGTTGCGAGTTTGTGCTGACTAAAACCCAGGCACTTTTGTCAACCTTTTGAGATATGTTGAGAAATATTTTTTCAAAATCAAAGGAAACAGTTTTAGATTTTGATGTTCTTTGTTTTTCAGTGATCAGGAAATGGGTAGTTGTAAAATGGTCTCTTTAAACAACATACTCGCACACACTTAACCAGTCTTAACCACACACTTAATTAGTTCTTACTAATTTACTGTCTTAAAGATCTAACTTGCAAGAGTGATGCTGGGAGGTACAACATTGTGGCACCACTGTACAAATGCTCCTTGCTTTTTTGCATTGACCCTGTGCCTTCTGATGCCTTGATATGCTTGCAGGAGTTAGAGAGCACATCTACTGGTAAACTGTCAAGACTTTCCTTTTCAGAGAAGTAACATCCTGGAGAAATCTAGCTTGTCTTCACTACTCCTACAGTTCCAAACACTAGCTCAGAAAAAAATCATTCAGACAATAACTGTACTGACAGGATATCAATCATAACAAGCCTTAGACAGATACTATGTAATAGAATATTTGCATAAAAATAGAAAAAGGCAGAACATCTCTAGGAAACTAAACCATGGATAGCTTTTCAGATGTCAATCCTACCTTGCCTAAGGACAGCATGACCCACTTTATTAGTAGGATGTTATTTATGAGAAATTTGAGTTAAACTTACTGTATTGTGCTTACCCCACTGTGTAAGATCTCATTTATCTTCAAGAAGTGGGTGACGATGTTATTCTTGGTTTAATAACTGCCGCTCACTGTGGAAGCTGTAGATGAAGTGTCACCTGTTTCTATAGATGCTAGGTAGACACCAACAGCCTCTTCTGTTTTCCCTCTTCAGTTTGCATTTTACAACACTGTTCAAGAACAGCTGAACAAAAGACACTTACATGAGTACAGCTGAAAATGGGAACTTCCTTATGATTCAGTGATGTCCAGTCCTTACAGCACTGGTACCTTTACATCATTTAAAGCACCAACCTACAGAAAGGAGTATGCAGCCTTTCAAGTGCATTCCAAGCCACCAATCTGTGCACTCCTGGTCTGAAGGGGATACCCAATTCCGTGCTTCACACCACAGCTCAGCCACTCAGGACAAGGATAACAACACTTGGTGGTACAGCTCTAGGCTATGTGAAAAACTGTTCATTGTAACTAAATAATCCAGGTGGTGGCCAGCTAGTTTCATCATTACCACAAACTAGATGTCTAATAGAAGTTGCCTAAAGTAACATGAATACCGCACACTGGCTTCAGGGGACACCTGCAGCCTACAGAGGTGTGGGCAGTTTTAGAGAAACCCTTGAGAAAGTTCTCACATAATGAGTTTACCTGTCTTGTGCAAGTACAGTGTTTTGTCCCAGAAGCACTCCTGGCTAGCCTGGCTAAACCTTCAGTTCTACCTGTTAGATAAGACAGTAAGATTTCAGGAACTTAAATATATATTTTTAGATGGCTTGTGGTGGGTCAGATGAAGCAGATATTACTGTCTTCAGTTTGGTATTTGAGCTACCCTTGGACCACATCACAGTGCATCAGTGTCAGCACATATCATCAGTTCAGCATTTTTCCATCCTCCTGCATTAGAGGATGAGAAAAGAAACGCCTAGAATTCAAGCACTTTGAAAAAATCCCTATTTCTAAACATCCATTTTAACAAGGGTAAAATTGTTACCGAAGGTCTCATTTTTCCATACCATCTTATTTTAAATATAATCTTAATGCTAATCTTTTAAAAATCTTGTATTATTGCTGAAGTTTAGAAATCCTATAATAAAAATAACCTTTTTTATTTCAATAATTTTTCAGTATTGTATCCTTCTGGGACCTAATGTTTTTATATGGTAAGCACACACCTTCTGACATTTTGTTATAAATGTATTAAAAAAATAAAAAACTAAGTATTTTCACTGCTTTCTTTGCCTCTAAGAAAACCACAATCTTACACACCTGATGAACACAACGGGGAACAACAGGGAAGTTTTTTTTTGTCCTTTATTGGTGCTGAAAGGAATAACTGGTTGATGCAAACAAGGTAATAAAATTTCAAGGCTCAAACCTTTCTTTGCAGTCCACTTTTTCTGGGTGTGGGGCATGGGGGTCAGATGATATTAACATATTTGAATATGCCATGCAGTGCCTTTAACACTTGTCCGTAACTTTCTGTGGTGGAATCAAGCCTGTTCTAAGAGAGAATTTGCAGAGAAAAATAAAAGGTGAGTGAAATTTACGTTTTGAACTCCCCATTCACGTTGACCTCAAACATCCCTCCAGCTACACCTCCTCTGTTTTAAAGCTAAGCCACCTTCATGCAAGTGTTCATATTGCTTGTAGGCTATGAAACTGAACCACATCTCCACACTGAGTCCATGCTTAAAACACTAGAACATTAAACATAAACATAAGACATTCAACTTCTGGATAGTTTGCACCTTCCAGGCTTTCAACTAAGAACATTTCAAGTACATAAAATTTTAAATCTTTCTTCCTACTCCTGCCATCCTGAGGTTTTAATGTACTTTATTATGAATTTATGCCCACTGCTGCCTGTCAGTCAACCCTCTGACAGAGATGTCATCTACTATTTTGTCTATTTTATAGATTCTCTTGGCAGGCAAAAAAAAAAAAAAATTAAAAAATGGGAGAAGGAAAGAAAAAGGTATATTTATACAATGGTCAGGGTACCCAGGAAAACACACAGAACCTTTGCCAGCATTGAATCAGGGCCCTTCCTTTCTTCCCTGTCCCTCTTCCATAAGAGCCTTTAGAGGTCTCAGGAATATCTTGCACTACTACGATCCATATGAGGGCTTGGGGTTCTGCTCAGCCTTACACAAGCTTCAACACCTCTGTGAATACCACTGCCTCTCACAGTGACAGGCATTTTCCCCCAACTTTTGAAACAACTTACTGCCTTCATCCTGTGGTGTTTTGTTTTTGTGTTTTTTTTTTTTTGTCTCATGTATAGATTCTTTGGGCAGGAGCCCCTTTCACTTTCCTTTTATATGGAAGCAGCACCAAATGGCCAAGGAAAATGGTTCCCAGGCACCAAAACCCATCAAAACAGTAAATAGTGATCGAAATACAAGATTAACCTCAGAAGAAATACCGACAGCCTTCCTGTGTGCTTTGAACAAGGAGATAATTGAATATAATTGCATAAGAGAAAGGGACATTTCCCGCTATGTTCCTATTAATATACTAGCTTTTGACATCCTGTCTGTATATCAGGCAACTGTAAATTGCCTAATTCCCAGAGACCAGCACGTTCTCACTCTGTTCCTGTGGTAGAGTCCATAAGCTGAGACTCATCTTCCCTCATCTCCCATGTGAGTAGACAATTTTACTGTTATAATACCTTTTTATGAGCATCTCCAGCTTTTCCATATTTAAAAAAAAAACACTTTGAGGCTCAACTCTCACACAAATCAGTAAGGTTAAAGGAAATTTACCCACTTTATTGTTATACATATCCTGGTTAAGTAACAGTCTGAGACTTAGGCTTTGAACAGAGTGCAATAGTATATAGGACATAATGTCATAAAACAAACAACAAACAAATAAAACTGTTTGTTGGTTCTTTTTAGTGTCTTTATTTAGGAATCACAATGGACATCTGCTGCAATTTTGAGATGTGCTGACTTTCGGACACTCTGCAACAATTATTTCTGGTTGTGTTATTACTAGAACTCCAGAGCAAAAGTGATCTAAAAGAAGTCACCATTTAAGAAGTTCTGTGTCTACTGTTCATCTTGCTGGTTATTAAAAAAATAAGGTGTGTGGTTTTTTTTTTTTTGGGGGGGGGGGGGGGG
>JAUBNY010000712.1:2626570-2648428 GCA_032275445.1 Crypturellus soui
CCGGGTGACTTTTAAAGCAATGTGTTCACACTCAACATAACTATATGAAAGTAGATTAAGGCCAGTATTTCAAAAACAAGAGTTTCAAATTTAAGTACTACAATCCAGTTTTGAAATCCTGAACAGGCAGGAAGAAGTGTGCAATTTCTATCAATCGAAGTGTTTTTGTTTGTTCGTTTTTTTTTCTCATCTATACTACATTCAGTATTTTGGCAGTATGTAAGGAATTAACATAAAAGTAAGCAAAAGCTCTGCAACCCATCATCACATTAACTTCAGGGAAGTATAAGGACTCCACATTCACATAAAGTTTTTGAACTACACCATTCCCTAGGGTCATGTTCCAGCTGTTTCTAAAGAATTTAGAATGTATGTATACAAGTAGCAGCTGCATTCAGGTCACATACCCTAATCACTATGGATCACCAGGTTTGGGGAATAATTTAGACTTGCTAACCATTCACTGCATGCTCTAGGATTCAAAGAAGCCCATTCACTGAAATTATCCAACCCATCCACACCAACAGAAATCCACATAGTTTGAACCCACCACAGCATTAGCAAGCAACAATTCAAGCCATGGTAGTGCATGTCAACAGCTGCTAGAAATCTTATAAACCCCACTCCTGTTTGCACATTTGACTCTTCCAAATCACAGCAAGATGTGCCAGTCTGCTGAGCTCAAACATCAACCTTAATGTGCTCTTGAATGCTGGACTGATACCTGACCACTTCCCACTCAAATAAAATGGAGTTTGCCTCACAGATAAACACACTGAACCACTGTATGAGCTAGCAATTGATATAAATCCTCCACCTAAACAATACAAAATGAAGGATGATTACTAAGTCATTGCAGTGTTATACCAGAAAAATAGAGCTGCTTGCAAAAAGGATATTAATAGGTTCCTAAGGCGGGGGGAAGCCCTACACATTTAACCCTGCAAACTGATTTACACAAATGCCTACTAAAATGTCTCACTTCTGAAAGTTGCATCCTAATCTCTGCTACAGAACTGCCTGATGCCAAAAACAACACTTCTATAGCAGTTTGGAAGATGCAGGAAGAGCAACTGTAGGAATATCTGACCAAAAGAAGACAGACTATGACGTTCTGTTTTGTTTTCCTGATTAAAAGAGTACTTGCAAAATCATGCAGAGGTCCCAGCATGTGATTACATTAAGAACTACATTAGCACTCTATTTTCTGCTCCTTAGTATACTTATGCACTCCTTACATCTGATTTCCCTTTTCTGCATTTACCAAGAAAGGTATTTAACAGACACAGTAATCTCAGTCTTTTAAGAAAGCATGTCTTATATCTCACAGTAAGTGGCTTGCACCAAGAAGTGCGGCTTGAATAATTTAGTATGTACCCATCCAAGTAATCTACAACTAATCGAAAAAAAGGGACTGCTCAAAATCACTCAAACCCATTGTATTTCTATCTGCTGCCACACTGTTTCATGTTAGAAGAGCAGCTACAGCATCTGCATGGGTAGTCTCCAACAAACACCTACATATCTGAAAGAAGCGACGTGGGAGTTCAGGACTTGAAATCACCCCATGGCAGTGAACAGATCTTGTTGCAGAGAATGGAAAGAGGCAGTCATGAGGATGTCAAAATGATGCTTTTCCACATCAAATGTAATTAGATATCTCTGTTCTCATTAAAGAGGTTCATGAACTTCTAAACTGTCAGCTTGAAACACCGGCCCAACTATAATTTGGGCAACATACTCACTACCTACCTTGTCTGCATGAACTAGATTGGGTATTTTTCAATCAGTGTTTAGCTGCAACTGATTCTTAAATACTTTTCATCAGTCAATCCAGATTTTTTTATTAGCCAGCAAAGTGCGGTTCTTTCTCTAGGATTAAGAATTTGTCTTAAAGTCAGCAACAAAAGTTTCACCAGCTGCAGTGAGGCCATTTAATGCTCTATATTGCTCAGTAAGGTCCTTTAGGATGCCAAGGAACAAAGGGCAGTTGTGAGGTCTGCAGGACAGCAATTGAAGAAGGAAAAGAAGTGCCAAGCATTATGCTAAATATACTTCTAATGAAAGATGTATCACACAAGACAAACTAATTCTCAGCCTGGTCCATTAACTCAGCCCCAAAATAACGGTGTTATGAAACAGGTGTTTAAACTCTATTTTCTGTTACTCCTTAGTTACACATAATTTCCCTTTCCCACATTAACCAAGACAGCTATTTATAGTCAAAGGAAACTCAGACTTTTAACAAAATATTTCTTGTATCTCACAATGAGCACACAAGAAAGACCTTATGCTGTTACTACGTAATCACTTATTAGTCTGGTGTTCTTGGAACAGTGTGGCACATGAAACATCAGCACTTGCCCTGCTAAGAAGCCACAAAGCCACAGATATCCTTGTGCGTGTTCCTACCTCTGCAAAACCTCAGCCTCACCATTCTGCAGTGGTTTGTTCCAATGCTAGAGTAAATCAGAACCTGTAAATGTGGCGTTTTATCATCTACTGACAGAAACAAACGTGTCTGTTTAAATGCTGGGCAATGGCTCTAGATGCAGTCTAGAAGTTCCCTGTCTATGACTGGAGTCCCAAAGGCTGACAACTAAAAGGAAGTTTCTAACCACAACACCAATTGGGTTCAAAAGCAGCTTTCCAGTGACCACAGTGGAATGCAAAAAAAAAAAAATGCTTTTAAAACAGAGTTTGATATATTTAAGAGAAATTATATGCATTAGGTCTACCACAGGAAGGGTTTGGTCAGGGAAACCTAGAAGGTCCCACCCAGTCCTAGGTTTAGGGTAAGAGAGCAGTGGAGAACTCCTTTTGCTCATGGGTAATGATTTTATTTTTGTTTAAACAGAACAAAGTGAAGATTCCAAACAAATGAACACTCATTACTCAGGTTTAAATACAGACAGAACAGACTATTACTAGTAGCAACTCCTAAGTATGAGTAATTCCCTGCTATGGCTCTGCATAAGAAGACTGCACTTAAAGCTCCCACCCAGCATGAGGGGAGAAGGGAAAGAGAGAAATGGAAGCATAGGATACGCTAGACTTGCAGATGTACTCTAAATATATGAGAGCATCTAAAAATGAAACAAACAATATATACATAAAATAGTCCTTAGTTATTTTGAAAATATTCCATGACCTGTAGATTGCTGACTAGTTTCCGAGCAGCATGTTTATACCAAGCTTGCCTTGACTTTTACAGGTGCTTTTTTATTAAATCTTATTTTAAATAGATTTATTTGATTAGCTTTCCCCTCAACTCAGGGAATGCAAATACAGACTGCCTCAGAAAAGGAGCCATAGCCCTCACCTGTCAAAAGGAGGGAAAGAATGGAGCAGTGTACCTAGATCCCAACTAGAGGCAGAGAAGCAGGCAAAACATTCTCCCCTTAAACAAAACGTTATAGGTAGCAGCATCCAGGAAAGCAACAAGAAGCTGGCAGTGGATACATGATACTGCAAAGACTGCAACAGCTGATCTCCTCTGAGAAATACCTGTATTTATTCAGGCAAACTACCAGGCTTGGCTGACTGGCACAATGACAAACACAAAAATAGTATCATTCTAAAAGGAGACATACACTCCCATAGAAGGAAACTTCAAAGAAGACTTAAAAGGGTCATGCCACATCCTTATCACAAAACTCCTGCTGCTAAACAATGACTTCCACTGCAGAACAAGAAATGTGCTGCAATCTGTCTTTGTACATTAGCATTTCTATATCCTGTAACTAGAGGAGTTCAGCTTTCCACAACTCTGACACTAACCCATTCTAGGGATCAACTGCTTCAGTGATGCAAGGTACCCTCTTGAAGGCTTTTGAAATGCTGTGTACACACCATACTGCTGCTTCTTTCATAGCATGTATAAATTTCAAACAAAAATCATAGCCTAACAGTGCAAGCATAGCAGAGGTATATAATAGCAGACTGACCTTGAAGAACTTCCTGTCTGTGACAGGCACAAAAGTAAAACCCAGAGAAACTGTTTTGTCAATATACACTAAATGCCCTCATATATGGGACACAAAGCTCTTTCCTAGATTTTTCTCTACCTTGTTTCTTTTTTTGAATCTCTTTTGATGTACATTGCTGCCTAGGTGCCAAGCAAATGGAAGGGGGAATGAAAACATATCATTTAATACAGAAGCTAACAATTTACTTACCCTGCTGTGCAAATGAGATGAGAATGCCAGTTTTTGTTGGATGCTAGTCATGCCTTAGGCAAAAGGAAAAGAAGAAAAATAATAAAGTAATGCATGAAAGTAAGAAGAAAGGTGCAACTTCCCTAATAGTTTCATACAGAACCGAGACATGTAATAAGCACTGATGTGTAAAGAGGAATGAGACTAAGAACTGTCATACTACAGTTAGAATCATCCCTTATCTATCACAGAAACAAGCAGATGTCACTGTAAAATTTCTATAGATCTTTCCATCTGCTGTGTCCTGCAGAGATAGTTGATTCACATAAAGAAACAGAATGGAGAAATTTTTAACAGAAAACAAATCTAAAAGCCCGAACTCCAGAACTTTTGCAGTTAGTCCCAAAACCATGACTTTTAAATGTCCCTTCCAGAAAACAACCAGGAGGAGTTTTTGCAATATAGTGTTTTAACACACCTTTCAACACAAAACTGTAATGTATTAAAATGCTGCCTCTACTGAGATCTTCATCCTTCAGGCAGGTTAGCTTTTTCTAATGACACAGGAGACTGCATGAGATTAACACTCACTCTGTTGCGATCTTACCACACTCTCCAATGTCCTATCAGTACCTTCCAATAAAGTTTTTTTTTTTTTTTTTTTTTTCCCCCCTAGCATGGCACACCTCTAGCAACAGAAGCTTTAGCAAAGAAATTTTAGAGCCCGAAACACCTTTGCTCAAGAGAAGTGCAAGGTCCCACCAAATTCTGTGAGGCTTCCTGGTTTGCTTTTCCATCAGGCCTTGAAACCACCATAGCTTATGGCTTTAGCACTGAGCGTTCATGCCTCCACTGTTTTAAGATGACTGTAGCATTTAGAGGCTCTTTATCCCCATAACTGATATTGCTTAAGAGTTCTCCTTAATATACCTCTCATATAGCCTCTGCTGTTTGAGAATAAACCTCTGCCCGGGGACCTCCATCAAGACTTTCAAGCATGCTAAAGCCACTGCCTTGCCCTGCAAAACCACAAACAAAGTTCTAAGGTGGGAATTTCTTATTTTTATTTTTTCGTGTCAGCTTATTGCCCACGTGTGGCACTTGCGTTTTGCTTCCTTCCAGTTTGAAGTTCCAGAGCGCCATACAACACACGTTTTGTTTCTCTGGTCCAATTGCCACTTCTAAGACTCGGGGCGCCGCCATGACCGGCCCCGCCGCAGCCGGCCAGACGCCCCCCGCCGGCGTCCCGCGCCGCCTCCCCACCCGGCTGAGCGCTGCCTACCCGCGGCGCAGAGCCCGCTCGCCGCCCCGCTGGCTGCTGCTCCTCCTCCTCCTGGCCATCGACGGCCTCGCTGCTCCCCGCAGCGCTGCCCAGGAGGGCGTCATCTCTCACCTCCCCGCTAGGCGGCAGGCGGACAAAATGGCGCCCGGGCGCCGCGGAGGGCGGGGCTCGGCCAATCAGCAGCGGGGACGCCGCGCGCGGCCGCCGCCCGCCTGAGGGGAGAGGCGGCGCCGGCACCGACCGCGGCCGGGGCGAGGGCGAGGGCAGGGCGGCGGGGGCGGCCTCGGGGGCTCCCGCTGGGCAGCCAGGCGCGGACCGGCGCTCCTTGCGCTGCTGCCGCGAGCACACGGCACACACCGCCAGGGCTCTCGGGGGCGCCCGCTGAAGAAAACGGGAGTCATCTTTGTGACATCCTTTTAAAAAACAAAAGCAACACCCTAGGCCCTGTAAAATATATATACACTCGCGCGCGTGTGTATATATGCATATACACACACACACACTTAACACAGATTTAATTGCTGAAGGATCCAAGGATTTGCTGCTCCCAAGCCCTTATCTGCCGTATCTCTGGCAAACCTCATCAGGCTGCATTCGAGACGACGCTGCACCAAGGAAACAAACGACTAAAGCAGCGCCAGGGAGAATCAGGGGATTAGTCTGTTCTGCGCAGCCTTGAGCAAGTCTTTTCTAGTTCAGAGGCCCTAATCTTGCGGTGAGAGCTCAGCATAGATGAGACACTTCAGCGGAGCACAGAGCGCGCTCTGTTTTCACTCATCAGAAAAATTGGGATAATAGCACATACCTCTGTCTTCAAGACCATCTTAATCATTACTTCCTATTAAATGCTTGAAAATGTGACGTTTGAAAACGACTGATTAAGCAACAAATCAAACTAACAGTGTGCGATGCCACTGAGGTCAATGAGGTAGGGTGACCCACTCACAGTCCTCACCAGAAATAACTAACCGTAAGGAGCAAGGCTGCAAAAGTCTGTTCTCCTCGTAGCAACCAGCTGTAACTGCAAAGGCAATACTAGAGTGACTAAACAGATTGATCCTGAACTGGATTCTCTACCCTGTTAAATGCAGGAAGCCTGCACAGTGCCTTTTCCAAGTGGCTAATGAAGAAGAAAAGCAAGTTCTTAGATCTCAAAAAAGCCTCAAATCTCCAGCCTTCAGACAAAAGTGAGGTACCAGAGGAGCAAATCTTGCAGATACCATGACTTCAAAACAAAATGAACCAAAACTATGAATTCAGGCTAAGACCTTCATTAAGACTATGCAGCTGGCAAGACAATTACACGGTCCTAGTGTTTTCCATTATGCATATTTAACATACAGCACTTCTTTGCCCATTTTTTGATTGTATGTGCAAGTCTAAATTAGTCTTACTAGCAGTTGTCACTGTATTTTGGAGCTACTTTTCAAGTTCAAGGCATATGATTATGTTGTATCTGAAAAGAACAAGCACTGTCTTTGCACGTTAGATGAGCCAGCTACATTGTAAGTCTGAATCACTATGCACTTGTTATTAGAAGAAAAGTTTCTCTCTAATGCATTGCTTGCAAAAAAATATATTTTAAAAATGGATTCTCAGCACCCTCTTGTGGATCAGTGGTGTGATAACTAACAACTACCAAGCATTAGTAGAACTTTTATCACAATTTGAGGCAACAGAAAAGTTGTTTTTTGCTGCAAAACTGCAGTAGATAAATGTGAAACTGTAATTTGTTGTTATTTTCGATACATGTATGAAGCCTACATCTTTGGGGCACGCATCTCATATGTCCCATTAAAGAAATAATTATGTACTGGGTCTCACGTAACATATCAGCTGTAATGTGCTATCATAATGCGCTATATTTCTTAGGCTAGAAACATTTGGAAATGTTTTGATGACTGTTGAGTGTATAAATAATCATCATACTTTCAGGAAGAAGAGGAGGAAAAATTCCTACTCACCAACAAAGTAGAGCTGGCCATGCACAACCCAGTCAGTTAACTGCTTCGTGTCTCCATATAATTCAAAGCCTCAAAAATACAGTATAGTTTCACACTAATACAGAAGATAATAAACATACACATATAATCCCATCCAAATGACTATTCTCAAAAAGAAAATTTTCTGTATTTCCCCAGCTGTACATTTCAAAAGGAAAACCAAATAGGTTTAAAATATTTTTCAGAATGATCAGTTTGCTCTCTAAGTAGGATATAAAAAAATCCTCTATCATACAAAGAATACCACATATGTTTATTATAATTTAGGAACATGAGTAAAAGGCAAGTATATTATAACAGCTTAAAATCCATGGTAATTTCTCCTGTCTTTGGGTTGAAATTTATAGCATACGTGACAGCACTAGGAAGGTCTGTTTGAGTTTCTGAGTCAATAACAGAACTGAAGAAATAGACCGCTTGCTTGCAGTGGGGATTCCATTCACAGTTTCCCTACAGGAGAGAGTTAAAAGGGAAAGCAGTCACAACTCCACAATACTGGACAGTGGTAATGCAGCAAGAACATGACAGCTCTCGCCCACAATTCAGTATAGAAGGATCAGATACAGTTCTCACTTTCAATGGCATACCTTCATTACAGGAATGTCTAACAAATTTAAATCCAGAACAAATTTACTTAAATATTACACTGCACAGTGATGTTGTTGAGAAAATGGATTGGTGAAGGCATATTTAGATGGAATAGAGAAAATATTTAGGGCTCCTTCCTCTCAAAAGTTTTTGCTTTTATTTAACTGAGGAAAGGCAGTTGCATGAATAAATCCCACTTCAAACTAGCATATTATTGGAGTTTTGAGTGTGCTTTCAAACTACAGAAGCATCTGAATTTGACTCAGATTTTCTACTTTAAGGTGTATCTCCTGCTACCACAAAAAGGGTGAAGAGACAATTCTACTAGTACTGTCTACATAGTACTCAAATGGAGTCACAAGTAGCACTACACAAACTAAGGCAACAGGGCAAGCAAGATATATTTTTCAGCATTGTAATTGTGTAGACTTTACAAGAGTAATAAGCCACAAATTGAATAAATACCTTGTCATTTGAAATCTGTGTCAGCCCTGTGTTAACAGAGATATCAGCAGTAAGACGATATTCCATCCACAGAACAGCTCCATGGCTCCTGCCCTTCCTGGAGAAAGAAGAGACCAGAGCCAAAAATTAAATATCATCTTAGCATTAACTTTATACTGTGCCTATTCCTCATGGGGTTTAGAAATGCCTAAGTAACTTCATTTGGAAAAGTCAAACAGCTGAATAAATCTGTCAGTGCTTAGCAAGTTTTTTAGCAGCTTTAGGTCTGAAACCTGAAAGAGAAGAGCAAATGACTTAACCAAGTCTGCTAGGATCTGTCGTCATTTAACAAGCATTCAAGATAAAATGGAAGAAATCATATAGCCTATCTGGAAAGAATTTCCTTCAGATACCCCAGCTTCCACTATTTCTGGATTTGGGATTGTGGATCAGATGTTTACTATGTAACTCATCTTACTTCACCAAGTCCTGCTCCATAAGGAGTAAGGTCATGCTAACATGATGCCTGTAAAACACACAAAGACCCCATGCAGAAGGTTCTGAGTTCTCCCAGGAATTTTATCCAAAAAAAAAAAAAAATCTGTAGCACACAAATACTCCAAGGGATTAAGCGACATGAATTTGATGTCACAAACAGGAAGAGCATAATTAAAGCAGTGTTTAGATCATGTAAGCTCTAGAATAAGTTAAATGCAATTCCCCCCCTTTTTTTTTTAATTTTGTAACAGCATTTCAATTTTACAGAGTAAACTAGAGTCTGTACCTTAGATGATAGTAAAAAAAATCTCTGAAGATATATGACAATTATCAAAAGCTAGTTATAGTTAAAGGGGAGGATACTGTACACTTTAATACTATTAAATGGAATCTGGAAGGTTAAACAGGAGCTGTTTCTGCAAGAACTCTGAAATAGGGAATAAACAGAAAGACTAAAGCCATCCAGACATTGGTTTGCTCTCTCTGGACTGTAAGTTAATCTCTTTACATTCTAAATGAGGGTAACAATCTAATAAAATGTTATTTTTAAAACAGAGACATCTTACCTACGGAATTACCCTTAATACTATATAGCTGCCTGTGAGCTATCTGCAAAGGCAGACAGGGTGAATTCAAAGGAAGACATAGAAAGTCAGTCTCACAGCAGCTTCCATAATTTTAGGTAACACTTTTTGACAGTGTTAAAGATGATTCTACTACTTAAGTACAGTACACAGAAATGGAATGTGCGGTTTTAAAAAAAAAAAAAAGATGTCACTATGTTGTGAATACTTGCCATGAAGAGAAAACTCACCGTAAAAGGTTCATAGAACCTTCCGCGCTGAGATCGTGCTGTGGTACTGTTCTTCTGAAGTCAAATGTCAAAACTTCTTGGGGGTCTGAGAGAGACTTGCAAGGATATTCCCACAAAGGGTGAGGTTCTGCTTCCTTGGACTCTCTAAAATTCAGAGAATTCTGAAGAAAAGATAGTAATAAAATTATGCAAAAACAGTCCAAAGGCTAAGAGTTCTTGTTTTCAAGTTACTCACTGATCTGGACTCTGAACACTTATGACTCTGTATGGCAAAAAACATCTACTAGAAGCATGAATTATTAGCAGCATGGTCCAAAGTGATGGAACAGGCAAAAATGGATACTTTCAAAACACAACACATACAATTTCTTTTTGTCTCCCTCATGACAAATTCTACTCCAGAACTGACTATACCTTTCCATGAGGACTATAAAGGCAATTTAAAAGGCCAGCTCAGATCTGGAGAGATGCAGTACAGCTGTAGAAGTTTCGACAGAAATCTCACCCTTCCTATCTATTTCTTGAAAGCCAAAAAGCCTTTTTCCCTTTAAAGCACTAACCTAAAGGCATTAAAGCACTTTTTAAACAGTAACCTAAGGGCAAGAGAATTCACTGATGAACAAACTACTAGTTGATTTAATATCAATATCTGAATAACGTTTTGAGAACAAGATTCCTACCTCCCTTGTTGAATTAATGCAAGTATTTTCAAAACAGTGTGGTGCTGAACAGTTTGTCAAATGCCAAGAAACATAAAATCCCAAGCATCACACCAAAAAAGTTATTCTAGTTTGTAAAAATTAAACAGCCATTGTATTTAGGAAGAAGTAAAACCATGTTTTTTTAAAATGTAAAATATGAACATTTAAGTGTTCACTAGATACTTTTTCAAGCCAAATTGAGTTTTGTTCTGTTTTGCTGAAACTTGTGTTAGAATTATTTTGAGTGTTCTTACTTTAATCATATCATCCATAGTCCGGACATCAAAACCTTCACAGGTGCCACACGGACTCCGGATTCTCCACAAATCCTAGGAAGAAAACAGGGTTTTGGGTTTTGTAAAGGAAATAATTCTCAGTTATGAATTAAAATCGTTAACAGTAAAGTGCATGCACCCACTTTAAAAAAAAAAAGTAGGAAAAAAACCTTACATCTTTCCTACACTAAATCACCCAATTAGATGCTACGTAACAGGATGTATCACACTGCATTTTTAAAATACAAAACAGAATTCTGACCTGATTAGTAGCACCTAATGTTGTCACAAACTTGATAGATTTTTTTTCTGGTCTTTGCTAAATGAATTGGTCTAGATAAGTTCACCTGACCTTTTTTGTTAAATGACAAAAAAACATGATTCTTCTCACAAAATATATGTCTAGCAGACTCCGGAAGAAGCAACACAAGCATTACATATTGGATCCACCTTCAGAAAAAGGGAAATGTTCTAATGTCAGATCTAAAGTCTAATGTTCTAAAAATCAACACTTTCTCCCCATTAAGAGATCTGAATTCTTACTGTAATAGCCTCATCCACGCAATCATAAAAAAAAAAAAAGAGCTATTTAGAGAAACAGCTCTGTTGAGAAAAAATACTTTCTCACAGAATATTTCCTTTGTATTTACTGGGAAATTATGTTAAGAGATTAGCTAGAGCCAGGAAAAGGGCAGCCACCAGAGAGACTGAAAGCAATGCACTCTTATAGACCATTACTATGCTTTTTACAGAGCTTAGCAATCACTAGACAGTAATTTAGCTCAAAAGATAGCAATAATGGTCTCTAATGGAATGAGAACATTTACTAATTTCAGCTATGCCTATTTTATCACCTGTTCATTTCTATGCTGAGAAATCTCAAACATTTCTGCTTGTACTGGGTACTGCTCACTGCATTCCTACTTTACGAGAAGACATCAAGAACACTATAAACTCAAGTAAGTGCTGTTATACCCTCATCTCAGAAAATAATATATCACAGACTAGAGAGATTATATAGAATCTCTCTATGGTTTACCCAATGGTCTTTAAGGAGAGTAATTTAAGCACTCCACCTTCCTTAGCAATTCAGTATAATTCTCTACAACATTGCTGAATGCCATTGCTGAAAGGGGTACTCAAGAAGCGCCAAGCAGGAAGACCATTTACTCTTTTACCCTTTTTTTACTGTAAATGCAAAATTGTCACTGTAGCTTTTCATCATCTCTTAGGAAGAGATGTTGTAAAACAGCCGAGGGAGAAAAAATAAAAACACCAAACCTATACATGCATGTGCCCTGGCTGTAGCAGGCCCTACTATTATCTTTAGTATTAGAGAGCCATAGACAAAGAAGCAAGAAGAGTCCTACTGGGTTTGAACAATACTACTACTATATGCTATATCTAAAAGCAGCTAACAGCAATGCCTAAGGAAAAAGGCAAGTACACCAGTGACAGAGAGCAACTAGATAACTTGTACTCACTACAGCTTACATTTTAAAGTGATCAATGATTGCATGTGCTCATCCTAAGACACTTGCAGCTTAACCTTTGGAGAATAAGACCTGTTTAGATTATTAATAACTCTAAAAAGTAAAATGTGTCTATTTCCCTTGGGATCATACACAGAATTTAAAGTCTGCTAACTGCATATCAAAGGGGGTAAAATTAACAGAGGAACTTGAAATTACAAAACAATCCTGAAAGAACACTCACTTGTAAGTGATTCCATTTGAAATGCATGGTTCTAAACAATCTCACCTGAAACTCCACAATCATCATGTGCAAAGAAGCAGACTGAGGCAGGACAGTGACATCGCTGGCAAGATGCATGGTCACAGCTGTCCTAGCATACCAGAAATACAGATTATGCCATGGTAACAGGCTTGTAGTAAAAAATGGCTCTCCAAGAAGAACTGAAATCTTGTCAGAAAGAAGAGGGAGATAAAGAGCATTATAAAAAAAGAATAGCAGCTCAAACAACAACACGGGCTGGTTATACCTAATTACTAAGTATTCCGTCCCCTGCATGACAGACTGCTTTTTCTATTTTTAGTTAGCAAATGCTAAAATTATTTTTCCTTCTATAAAATCTGAAAAAGAATGTTGCAGTTTTAGGTCAGAAAGTATGTAATAAAATTTACCAAAGCTTGTATTTTTTATTTTAAAAAGCTTTAACACTTCCAGGGAGACTTTTGATTGGCTTGAGGAGAAGAGCTACAGCTTAACATATGCAGTTAAACCAGTTTAAATGCCCTTACAATTGGGGTAGGGAAAGTCATGCTCTTTTAATATAAAAATAAATAAATAAATAAACAGCTTATAAACTAAATATCACTTAGCTTCAGTAAGACAAAGTCTGAAACACCTGCTCATTACACTTTATATGAACTGGGATATAATGGGATTAATTGTAGTTATGGTAACTCATAGGAAAGCAAAATTTCTTTTCACCTTCTCCACCCTCCTTTCTCCCCCAAATTCAGTACTGGACAACTGTTACATACTTTTTTATCTTCCAAATGAGAAGATGTCAGTGATTCAGGACGTGCTTCTAATATTTTAATTTTATCCTCAAGATGATTTGCTTTTAAGAACTAAAAAGAAACAAAGAAGTAATTTAGTCTTTCTTTGTTAAAAGCTACCAAAGATCAAAACCTTTACCAAAATAGTATTTTTAAATCAAAATGGACCATCAAGAAACCACTATGCAAGAGGAACTTAAAAAAGCTGGTAGTGGAAACCTCAATTGCTGTTAAGACCCACAGCCTGCAGCCTCCTGAGAACCAAACAGGAGAGGAGTATTCCCAATGTTTTGTCTCACCAAGAAAAATGAACTGGTGCAAGCTCCCACATTCTACTAATCCTCACCAATCAACAGTTTTGCTTTTATCTATAACTGCTATTTATCTATCACAAGGGCAGCACAGAAGATGCTCAGGGCATCAAATAAACAGTGAAACACACTTCCCACAGTCTAGCCAGACTGTATGATTAATGATTCGTTAATCTGATATAAACTCTGAGCAGTTGATACAAATTTTGGTCTTGACAACCTCATGAATTCATTTATTGCTTAAACAGAATATTAAGTACTCACTTTTCCCATAACAGAACGGGACACAGCAGAATTTTCTATTGTAAACACCTAAAAAGAAATGCCACACAATAGTCAATTAAATGAACATTATTGGTTTTGATTAAAGGATTAATAAATGAACAATAAAGGAACTATTATCATGCCCCAGTAAACTGAAACTTGCACATATCTTTGCTATCTCGTAAACATCTTTCATCTATTTCACAATCCTTTGCTGTGTGTCTGTCTTAAAAAACAAACTACTTAACAAGTACAGGTCTAATGACGTTGTTTTGACAGCTGTTAAAACAAAACAAAACATCACCACTATTTATTTTCCATTTTTAAGATACACACAGAATATTAACAGTTGCTGTAGACATACTGCTGCCTCTGGGCAAACACAAACATATTCCTATAAAGAAAAATGTTAGAGCAAAACATTGCTATATCCAAACTGTCGTCATCCCAGAATTTAAAATTCCATTTTGGCAACATGGCAGATTTACTCTTTACTGAAGCAAGAAAGATTGTTACAGCGGAGGCTTCAGGAAGAACTGCTTTCTATCTGGAAGCTGCTGAATAGAGTATCATTGATTTCAACTCAGTGGAAAAATTAACTTAAAATTGGCCACATGGCCCACATTAGTTCTTACTCCCTGTAGGCGTGGTTTAGCATGATCTGACTGGTAGGTGAAAAGAACTAGTATATACTAGCATTTAGATGTGCACTGCAGGACACAAACCCGCTGAACTTACAGTCTTTGTGCTTTATTCTACTTGATCTTTTAAACCTCATGTGGGCACACTGAATTTTATGATGTAAATTAAATGTACAGAGGCTTATCAAAACAGAGGACTGTGTAACAATTCCTTGAAAATATATAAGCAGATGCAGCAGTTAGTCATCAGTCTGTCACCAAAATAAGGTGCTGTGGATCAAAACCAAACCACAGATAAAGCTAGAGCATGGCTAACCAATGCCAATCTAGATCTCTGTCGAAGTGATTCTAATTCCCTGGCTAGCCTATCATCTTTTCTCTGCCAGATGAAAGCCAAGCAATTACATCGAGGAACTTGTTTTACCAAAGATCTGGCAAATCACCAGAATATCCTTTCCATTTCACCAAATCTTTTCAGACTGGTAGGGCACAGATTAAACATCAGAACTGTTAACTTCGATGTCTTTCTAAACTTCAGCTTGACCAGGGATAAATTTCACTTCCATTTAAACAGAGTGAGAGCTTCTTTCTCACCTGTCACTAAAAAAAGACTTGAAGTAAATTAAATAAAGGACTAGAATGCTGAATTGTAACAGAAAACTGAAAATTCCAAGCTAAAATGTTAAAACCAGATAAAAACAGCAAGAAGTACCTGTTTTGCCCCAAGATAGTGAGCCAGCACAGGCAGCAGACTGCCATCACTGATGCATAGGCAAACGCTATCTGTTTTCAGGACCTATAGAAAATAAATTGTCATCATTATTCCCACTTAGGATGAAAAAGCTCTCAAATTCTAGGCATTCTTATTTTTTTCATCAATATGTAGACATAAGAATTTTATTAATAAAAATGTTTCAAATCATGTCAGAAATGTTCATATAATACTTGCTGTAAGCCACAAAGAATTCAGACAAACGTACTATGTGTTTAGGGGAACAAGTTCCGATTTCTACCAGGATCACTAAAAACTGTTTTTACATAAAATGCACTCTGTGAACAAACCCTTTAGCAAGACAGCAATGAATCCTTTAATATTTACTGTAGATAAAAAGATAAAAACATCTACTACAGAAACCATGAGGCAACATGTACTAACTTTCATCAGAGACTTCATGTACTGGCATGTTCGGTTCTGGTCATTTAATTCTCCAAAGCGTGGTCTATTCCAAAGCAGATGAGCCTGACATCTACAAACAGGACTCTCAACATGAACATCTGCTTTATTCCCTTCTTCTCTGGAAAATAATAATTAAAAAAAGTATTAGCTACAGAATCACTAATGTATCTTCTCCAAGCAGGTAAATTTTATATATTTTAGCTAAGACACATATTCAGGCATGTGGAGTTCACTGTTACTGGTTCAAATTTTCTAAAATCTAAGTTTTGAGTTTTGCATTTGCAAACAAAAAGAAGAAAAGGAGTCATTTCCACTAACAAAAAGGGGATAAAAAAAAAGGAAAGAAAATAAGAAGAAAAAGAAAAAACACCTTTCCTACTGACTCTGATGGTTAGGTATATAAGGCTTTGACATTTTAGAGAAAAGTTGTTTGCTTAGATTCCTAAATGTAGAAAGGTATATGCACTTCAGGCATCAATTTTTAAAATTGGCATTGATTTCTAAAAAACAGAACTAATATTGCCATTGCAACCAAAACAATTTAGTTCCTTTTAGGTGGAGCAAAAGTTACTACCTGGTTCTCTGGAGCTTATACCACACAGAATACTCATCACGATAGGCGGTCAGGTACACGTTCTCACCCTGGAAAACTGGCTCCTCGTTTGGAAGAAAATACACACACTGCATCCAGTGATCTCGCCACTGAAAAGGTGGTTGATAAACAAAACCTTAGGATTTAACACATGAACAGTACATTACAAGTCAACAAGTAACAAGAAACTAGTAAGAATGGGCATGACTTTGAAACATCTGTTGTACATAAAAGAATGTAATGAAAGAATCCTGTTCTAATCAGTAAGACTGAGTAAGGACTAATATTGCACAGTGGACAAACTCACTCTATGCAGATTTATTAGAGAAAAATAAGCATGAGATCACTGGCTTGCTCACTAACTAAGGTTGCACTTCATCACATGAAAAACAGATTACTTTTTTTCTGCATTTTAATGCTTTTTTACTTCCTCACTTCTTTTGAAAGCTTTATTGAATTGCTGACAGTGACAGTGCTTGGAGCCTCCTGAATCATACGAGGTTTTTTAATGTCATTCTGATCCAAAAGTTATACCGTTCTCTGTTTCAAAAAGCTCCATAGTACCCTGCACATGTTCTAAATAGACTGGATATTCTTGTTTGCTTCAAATTTTGCTCTCAAGCAACAATTGTTTTGTATTTTCCTCTAGATTAAGTTTATCCAACTAGTAAATGCATTCCTATAAAGCACAGGAATGCGATTTAGTAGCGATCCCACATTCCTTTAATTACCCACCAATATTCCACATTAGCCTTTTTATGGGAATATGATTATATTGTCATCTTACTTCACTTTTCATTTAAAGAAATGATAGAGGAATACAGCGAAGCAAAACACAGATTACAATTTTGAGCAGAAATGGAAACTATATAAGAACAAAATGTGCAAAAAATTTTATTTCCTGAAGGTAAGAAAAAAAAAAAATCAAAAATTTTGTGTCTAGAAGACAGTTTCAGTTTTTAAGTTTCCTATTGCTTAAGTGCAAAATGTGTAGATACTATTGTTTACATTTCTATGATTTATGTTTTTACCATCTTCCAATACATCAAAATATCTATCTAGTTTAAGAGACAGCTGCTTAAAATACTCAGTATGATCTTTACTTAAAATAATTACTGATAGATCATAACAGTAACCAAAGGCTGGGTATTTTACCTGGAGAGCAGAAGTCGGCTTTACCCAGTACGGAGCCATTGTACAATTTATCTTCCCAGAGGGATCCATGTCAATATCCCACCAGGAAAGTACGATTTGTGCCTTGCCAGACTTTATAGTTTCCAGCTGCACTCTGTAGCATGTAGAAGCACTCCTTACTGGCTTACTGAAATCCACACTGTAATGGAGAAAAAATAATGCAGTATTCTTCCAAAACTGCCATCACTTTCCTAAGCTAAATACACAACTCATATTTAAAAGACATAACAAGAAGATTTGTGTGAAACAAAACAATGCCTAACTATTCTCTCACCTGAACATTGTCACAACATCACTAAGGATAGTGAAGTCACTTGAAGGCATCTGATTCAATTGGATATCACAAACAGAAGGAACACCTGGACAGTTCTCCATTTCTGATGGGGAGACAATAATTTTTTCACCATCCTCTGCTTCAACACGAACAGGAAACAGCTTGTTCCAGGACCACATTCGTTTGGATTCCACTAACTGGACATAGACTGTTGCCCTATGAGGCACTGCCTCACATCCTTCCTGTGAGAGTTCAAAATAAAAGATAAATGCATTCAACATGGTTGACTTATGAACACATGGGAAGAGTAATCTAAATGAAATGTGAACCGATTTGTAGAGAAACAAAGTAGTAGGACTAGAAGCTTTGAAGTTTCAAATTCCTATTATTTCAGAGAATTCTGTAATATTGAAACATCTGTCCTTTGTCTTTTTATTTGTGAAATATGACACACACCCATCTGTTCAGTGTAGTTCAGCAAGGCCACACTATCAGTCTGTTTCCCAGCTTTAGTTTCTGTAGCATGTTTCTGTACTCAGTCTGAGAACTACCCAAAGATGACTACTAAGCTACCAACAGTTTGACATAAGCAATGAGTAAACAATGGCTGGAATGTTTGTTCAATGACAGTGAAAAAAAAACATTGTCTATATGTGCATATGTCTATATATGAGGAGCAGTAAGGAGAGCAATATCCTCTATATACAACTGGTAAAATAAGACCCAAAATTTCTGCATAAAATTATAATAAGCATTTAGCACAAATAAGAAATTAGCGCAGCTACCGGACTATCTGTAAAGGATATAGAAATCTAAGAAATCTTTATCTTACTCCACAAAGGATAAAGGAGTTTCCTGAGGTACTGGCCTGGCACTTTGTCAATTTCTACCTTCTTACCTGTACAAGGTGCTTATGTGCATGCTCATAGGTTGGTAGAGCTCCTTCTCCTATCAGCTCTGTATCAAATAATTCTGTTACCAAGATGTTTGCACGACACTGCATGTCTCCATCTAAAAGACACAAACATCATATTGCCACTTTATACTCTCTTTCAAAAGAGCATAAAGCTCTCTAGCTCTTTCAAGACCAAGCCATGCCATAAAGTCAAGTCATTCAAAATCTCATTTCTCGTAAGAGAATCCGCTGAATAATGCAAATTTGGTATTTGCCTTTAGAAATTTATTATGAAATTCAAATGACTACTGAAATACTACTACAAACACTTCTTTTTGAAATAAACTAAGTTTATTTTCCTTACCTGGCCCAACTGTAACTTCAGTGGAGTGCTTGTTGATTACCTTGATCTTGTCACTAAAACCATTTTTCTCCACTATCTTCACAGCAGCATTAGCCATGGGCTTGAAAACCTACAAACAGTAAGAGTATAACACACTGATAAGCTAACATCAACATTAGGAATAAAAAGTAAGCCAAACTGCAGCATATTTAGCCCTGCAAAAATTAACACATTTTGCATATTTTCCTATTTTAAGTTCATTACCATGAATCAGGACACTAACCTCACTTCAGAATTTCGGAAGTTCATAAAACTGCAATGTCATTCTTACAAACCGAACTAAGAGCTGCCACCAAAAGCTATTCCAATTTAACTTTTCAAAGTATAAGGAATGTACGTTAAGAAATTCTTAACATTTACATTAAAAAAAAAAATCTTGCGACTGGTCATAAGTATATGAAACTTGCACTTCAGAAACCACAACATAAATAAGCAAATGAATCTACACCACTGACGATGCAGATGGAACAACTACACAAACCTTCTAAAAAATAGATTACGAGCACGCATGCTACCCGACACCTCAGCACTTCCTCTTTTGGAAAGCAGAAGTGTGTGCAGTCAGATGCTTACCTCAACAGCGTAACAGAAATCTGCACCTGCTGAAGCTGCCATCATAGACAGGAGTCCTGTGCCAGTCCCTATGTCTAAAACAATTGCTTTCTCACCTCTTTCTTTTACTCTGCTCACTGCAGCACGGATACCTTGGTAATATTTTACATTCTGTGAAAGGAAAAGGAATACAAAATATAAACTACCTTTCATATGCTTATATATTTAGTTTGCAAAATACACACTTAAATTTTGTGCAAGAATCTTGTATTCTCAGACCATAGGAGTTTGTAATTAGAAAAAGGCCTACAGACAGTTTTTACGTTTCTGCGGTCAGATCCATTTGCAGCAAAAGCAAGCATTTCTGGAGGAAGTTTTCTTTAGTGATATAGCAGAAGTGAATAGTAGATTAGTTCATTTACAATAGATCGGTCTTTACCGCAGTATTCACCCAGGCATTCATCAGTCTGCTGTTTACACTGCATGCATAATTTAAAAATACAGGAATTTTCTGGAACAAATAATAATAAGATCCATCTGAGATACTACTCCTTTTTTGGGTTACTTTAACCACTTTTCACTTGCATAATGATACAGTCCCTGTGACAGCACAAAAATGAAGTATATTCCTTTCTATCTCTACTGGAAAACATCCATATATGGAAAGCAACATATGAGACTAAATACATGCAGATCAGCATTAATAATAGGGGAGAAATGAAATGCTGCCATCTGTCAGTTACAATTTACATATGCAGCAAATGTAGTTATATATTTTGGTAAAAATTTATATTAGAAATTCCTTTACAAGCGATTTACCAAACATTTGCAAATAATTCCTGATCTTTCAAAATGTAAGGTGGCATCTATTGATACAACAGCAGGGCTGGTCTCTTAAAAGGCACGAATCCTAACACTTCATGCATTGAAGTATTCAATTCAAAAGGGAGGAAAGGAAGGAAATAAACATTTTTCTCACCATTTCTCACCATTTAAAAAGTATTTGCTTCCATACTTACTCTGTCTTTATCGTGGAGCATATCTGCATAGCGAGACCTAAAATAAACAGAATTCCAATCAAAATACTACCTACTGCAAAGCATAGCACAAAGCTGCTAGGCCTCAGTAAAAGAAAGGAAGGAAGGTTATCTAAACCAGCAGGTGGCTGCTCTAGTTGCTGCTTCCCAGGCTTAAGGAACGATGTTATGCGAATGGTCTAGTCAGCAGCATATGTGTGAATGAGTGAATTGCTCCTACATATTCTCTCTTTAGACTATTCTACGTATGCTGCACATATTACCTCTTTAGCAATGGACTCTATATGTGGACCTATGGACAAACTGCTGTGAAGCACTAACAACTGAGATAGATACAGGTTAACATGTAACGACAGCAATGAAGAACAACCTAATATCTGTTATCTGTTTCTAAGGCCCCCTGCACTAAAAGCTGATGTTAGTGGCAAACTGAGACACACTGCAGCTTAGATCCTCTAACTACATCAGTAACAACTTGAGTCATTTTCATTTATTTGGTCTTGTTGCTAAGACTCAAATAAAGATTTTTCACATTTCTCTGGTCCCCATTTCTCTGTGTGTCACACTGCTGAAAAATACACTAAAAATTTAACCTTCCCAACTTCCCTGACCATTGGGTTAAGGCCTTATCAAGCTACTAAAGGTATATACAGCCATCAGTTATTTATTGAGCTAGAGCTTCAGAAGACTTGGCTACGACTCAGTGACGGTCAGTATGATAATCAACACCTAAGAAAACACTGAGAGACATTTGGAAGAAAATGACTTAGAGAATATTTCCCCCCAAAATATTAAAAAGTACATGTAGCGATCTCTTCTACACGATATTCATCGTAACCATACTGGGCAAGCCTAGGGGCTTCCACTGAGAAAAACCCCGAAACCCGTCCCCAAACGCAGCCTCTTTCGCGTTCCTTGCAAAGCCGCCGCGGCGCAAGGCCCACCTCGCAATCTCCTGGTGATAGTCATAGTTCTCGTCCTCCTCCAGCCACTCCATGGCGCCCGTGGTGGGGTTAGCTCTCCCGCAGAAGGTCTTCATGGCCGCCCCGCTTGCCGGAGCGCCGCGGAACGTGCAGAGCCGCCGCCACGGCGCTCACGCCAACATGGCGGCCGCCTCACGGGGCGTGCGAGCCGGCGCCGGCCCGGCGTGCCGCGCGCCGCTCCCGCCGTGCCGCGCGGCGCCATGGAGCGGGCGGCCGTGCTGCGCGTGCAGCGCAAGCGCGGCGGCCCC
>JAUBNY010000712.1:2648437-2687119 GCA_032275445.1 Crypturellus soui
GAGGCGCTGCTGCTCGCCTGCAAGCGGCGGCGCGGCGAGGCGGGCGGCGCGCCGGGCTCCCCGCGCCTCGAGAAGGGGCTCTTCAAGCTCGTGGCCACCGTCTTCTCCAAGGTAGGGCGGCGCGGAGTCGGGGAGCCGCGGGGGCCCGCGCTAACGGCTGCGCGCGAGAGCCGTTAGGGCCCGGGGTGACAGCCGCGCCGAAGCCGTTGGGTCTTTCCTCCCCTTCGCTCTCTCCGCTGCGCAGGATGATCCCGTCGAGAAGTACGTGGAGGAGGGGGCGAGGCGCAGCAGGGCGGCCCGCGCTGCGCGGCCCGCGGCGGGCAGCGCGCAGCGCATCCAGCGGGAGCTGCGCGCCGCCCGCGAGGCGAGCCGCAGGGAGAGCCGCTACCGCGTGGTGGCCGGACACCGGCCCTCCGCCGCGCCCGCCGGCCCCGCCGCGGAGGAGGCCGCAGCGCAGGGCGGGGGCGAGCAGGGCGATGGCTTCTGCGGGGACTTCCAGCTTTTCGATATCGTGCAAGAAGAGGAGGCGGTGGAAGCAAACCCGCAGGTTGGCAAACAGACTTAATGTGTATTTATGAAGTTTATATCTATTTATATAGTGATTCTAAAATAGAGTAACGTTGCTGACAGCTTTACAGCATTCGCCGTTGCAGGAAAGGCCTGTTTTTTTTTCCATGCCCTGTTCAGACACTTAAATGATCGTGTTCATCTGCCAGGTGGAGCTCTGTAGGTTTTACAGACTTCTACTCCACTTTTTAGCAATGAAAAATTCTACTTGTTTGTCTTGCCATCAATCCACATGACTAAGAATGTCTCTTGTAGGGAAGGTAGGAAAATAGCATTGATCCTTGACTTCTCAGAATCCCAGCATACGCTTTAATGATGTATTTAATTTTTAGCAGAACTCTTAGGTGTTGGACAGGCTTCTTAGCCCTTATATTCTGTTTTCATGGTATTATAAATTAAGTATGCCTTCAGTTGGAGAAGCATCTATTTAATTTCTGGAATAGCTTTAGAACAAAAAAGCTCTGCCTTCTGTGTAGAGTTGTACTGCATACAGTGCATTAAGAAGACTTTTTATTATTAAAAATACTTACAAACATGTAAAAAGAGGGTGTGTTTATATGTTTCCTTTAGTAGCTCTTTCACGTGGATGCTTTACATAATACAGCCCATCACTGCTCTAAGGAAGATTTAAAGGTTTTGTGTTAAGAGAATACATCCGTGAGCTGTCTCAGAGCGGTCTACAGGGTCTATCAGCCTTTACCTCTTGATTAGTTTTATTTTCTCCTGTTTCCTGGGAGACTGTACTCTACTAGCATATTGTTAATGCTAATGTATATAGATTTTTACACTTTACATGTTGCAGGGATGCTATACAAATCATAGCTTGCTTTAAAGCATGTCATTTCAACCGACATCATCCGAAATGGACTAACAGTTGTACAGAATTAGTTGTTTCCCTTCAGTGGTTTGTAATGAACTTGTCCCAGAAGTTTTCTTCCCCTCCAAAATGGCTGTACACTAGGCTAATTTGAAAATTCTTTAATGTCTTTCTATTTTAGAATAGAAATGTTCCAAATAGTATTCCAGTAGAAAAGATTTTAATTCTAAGCTCTTAGAAGGTCATCCTTAACAAGATATTGGCTGCTATCTACAAACTAAGCTATTGCCTGTACCTAAAGCTCTGTGTGTGTTTGATTGCAGTGGTAATGCATATATATTTTTTTTTTGGCAACAGAAAACTAGTGACCCAGATGTGATTCTCTGCAATGCAGTAGAGATGATTCGTGAGCGTTTAAATGTTTCTGAAGATTGTAAGAAAGCAAAACAGCATGAGAAAGAAGATGAGTATGTTTATGACATCTACTATATGGAAACATCGGCACCTGGTTGGATCCAAAATATCCTGTCTGTTCAGCCCTATAAGGACGAGTATGAACTGGTAAGGATGTGGTAAAGGAGTGTTTCTGCTTTAGAAAGACCATGAATAAACATATTTAAAGTTCTAACATAAAAAGTGACTATGACTTTGAAGATACTACTCTTGTACTCAGGGACCTCTCTGTTAAGCTTTCAGTAATTGCCCATCCTAGCTCAGGTTACTGCTAATGAGAGCAAATGACCATGTGACAGTGAAAACATAAGGGGTGGCTTTGGTGCACTCAGTGACCTCAATTTGGCAAACAAACACACAATATAAACTTAAGTAAATCACATCTCATTTGTCACTCACATGGAGGTAGCAAGTGAAATGTAAAGAAAGAAATGTAAAGAAAGAAGGAGCAAGTCCTCAATTCTTGAGGATTTACATTTCTCATATTAAGGTCTTGTATTACAGAAATAGCCTTCAGTGATTGTGGGGTTCTCCAGAGAGAGGGCAAGCTTTCTTCTTCCATTGCATGCATACGGTAGCCAATAGGCTTAGTATATAAGGAACCTGAAGCAGCTTTTTCTTCAACTATCACAGTACTGCTGAAGATTATTTTTGACATCAACTTCAGCAACACTAAGACAGTTAAAGGCATAGCTCACATTTTTCACCAAAACAGAGTTGCCATACTTTCAATATCTCTTAACTCTTCTTTATGGTCTGAAGATTTTTTTTTTTTAATAATAAGTGTTCTCTTGCATGTTGACTTGCAGGTAGATGATGATCATGTTCCAGGGGAAATATATGAAGATGAGGATGATGAAAATGATGAAAATAATTGGCGTAATGACTATCCTGATGAAGATGAGTTCTTACCCGAGGAAGATGGTGATGGAGAAAAAGGTGCGCTTGTTAGAAGTACTGTCTGATTTTGTGCTATGCACACTTATATCACTTTTTTTTTTTTTTGCATTTCCTCTTTCTAAAAATGTAAAGATTGCACTACTGTTTTCTTTTTTCTCCCCCCTATTATAAGGAGTTAGATCAGATCTGAAAAGAATTATTAGGCGCTAGGGCAAAGTAGGTGAACACTGCACAGAGATGAAGGGGAATACGAACTTCTGAAAGTTAGGAGGAGCATTTACATTGGTTCAGTATGTCCTGTGGAACCAACATGTAGTAACTGACTTCAAATCCTATGAATTTAGCTTTCATAGTTGCAAAATTCTCAAGATCAGAAGAAAGTCAGAATTTCAAGGACTAGTTTAAGATGGAATGACATAATATATAGCAAAAAGAGCACTAAATTACTGTGCTGTCTGGCAGGTGAAATAGGACAGTCATTCACCAGATTGTTATGAGCCATCCCTGCGCTGGTTATAAATGAACTCAATTTTCTAGAATGAGGTATTTTTCTGGTTTAAAGGCTTAGCTTCAAAGCCAGAAATCCCTTTCAGGCTACTGCAAGTGCAAGGGATTGCTTGTTTTAAGAAGGAATAGTAGATTCATGTCTTACATGCTTGTAAAACAGTGGTTTTTCTTGTTTGTTTGTTTTTCGTTATAACCCCAGCCCAGTCCAAGCACCATTCAACTCTAATGTAATCTATAGCAGTTATTCAAACATGTAATTTTCATGTTAATAAAAAACTTTTATTAGTCAGATTAACATAATTTTATGCAAAGAGGGATTAGTCTAAAATTGTGTTATGCTCTTTTTCTAGAGTCTGAAGAAAGCTTGAGTGATGAGGACCAATATTTAAGGAGAAGAACGTGGAATAAATACCGTCAGGAAGTCCTACAAGAATTTGGATATGATGATGTCCATGATTTGGATTCTGACTGACTTTTTTGTTGTTTTGTTTTTTTAAGATGAAATTCTAAAAAGCTGCTGGTGGCTATTCATGAGAATGTATAGCTTAAGAAAGAAAAGAAAGATGAGCACTTTCTGGTAAAAGTTGTACTCAGTGGGACAGTAGGAAACCAATCTTTAAATTTAAGCCAAGCTTTTCCTGTCTCACCTTTGGAAAGAATCCTGAAACTGAGTGACTGGCATGGCTCAGCCTAACGCTCATGGTTAGGCTTTTGAACACCACATAGAACTAGACATCAGCATTCTAGTAACTAACTAAAGTTCCTTTTAATATCTGAGCTTGTTAAAGATCTGAGATTATTAAGGATGAGTGAGAATAGATGAGTTTACGCAGAAAATACTACCTCTTTTTGGTGGGTTTTGTGTTTTGTTCCTTTCCTTCTTTTCTGCTGCTGAGGTTGTGGGGAAAAAAAAAAAAAAAAAAACACAACTTTTTGTTTCTGAGCTACATGCCCAATCCTTTAAATCAAGATGGATAATGTTACTGACTGTAAGCAGCAGCCCTTAGTGTTGTGACTGGTGCAGAAGGTTTTGCAGATGTCTACCCTAGGGCAAGAGATGTAAGTTTCTTTCCATAAAGGCCAACAGGAGTCCTGCAAAAAGGCACTGCTTCCTTCTCTGTTTAAACTTATGTTTGCAAGTGTTTGGCCACAAGAAATACTTTGATCTGGCTCTTTTATTGCTGGGTATCTCAACTGTACTTCTGTTATTGGGTGAGAATAATATATGCATTTACCTTGTAAATAAAATCTCTTGTGGACTGTTTCCTTTACTCACATAAGACAGTAGGTATAAGTTCATCTGAAGCTTCTTCAGCATGCTGATTTGCACGCTTAGAACAGTCTTCCTCTAAAAGGGAAGGCTTGCCGCCTTCTACTGGAACGCAGGGACACTATATCTCCTCTGTCCTGTAATACTTACAAATACAGGTATTGTCTCTCTGGCCAAATCTTGTGCTTCACTATCTGTAAAAAGGATTAATTGGTCAATGAATTTTGGCTGCTGCTGTCAAGATAATAGGTGAAGTTAACAGGAGAGGTTAAAGCTATGTTGCCTCCTGGGCAACTATCTCAGATACTGAATTCATTCTACTTACATGCAAGACTTTAAAGAACTATTATAAAATAGTCAAATACTGTTTTTTGCAAAGGACATACCTGACTTACCTGCCAAGTAAGCAGAGAGTTCCTCAGGTGTTTAACTGTCTTAAGTCCAAAAGTAGTTTTATACACCTACCCAGAGCGCCCAGTGGGTTAGTTTTTAAATATCTATAACAACTCTTTTTTTTTTTTCCTCCTTAATATAAACTTAAGGCAGGAAGTCAGTACAATAATCCGAATATTTCTTACGATTACTGAAGTGGCTGATGCAAACATGGAACAGTACGCAAAGTATGTGTGTTTTCAGGCACATGTTTTGATTATAGGCACAATGTTTTGATTATAGGATTTAGGTTTAAGTTAAAGGAAACAAACCACACAGTGCATCTGTAGACAAACTTGTGCCAATTTTGAAGCAAGGTAAGAATTCCTAAAACATTTTTGAAGCCTATCTTCAGGTTCTCTTGATGCTTCCTTTTGCCTGCCCTGGATTCAACATTCCTACTTTTTCTTTCAGCTTTAGATTCCCCCAAAACTTGCATTTTGCAAGCTGTGGGAACTACTGATTTCTAGGGCTGTATTACACAACTTTTTTCCTCTGCACCTTTATAAGGAAGATGGTAATAACTACATTAACACTGACCTTCAACTCGAGCATGATTAGATGAAAAGGTGCTTCTAAGTGAAATCACTTGCACTTGATGGGAATTTTTAGTTTCACTCAGCAGAGTGTGATTTGTTGAATTTAAGTGTACAAGAAAGTAACTTATTTTTCTCTCCTCAAACTCTAGAAAAGAATTAATGACACAAATAATACAGGCAAGGACAATATAAATGCATTTTCCCCCTTCTCTCACTTTTCACAGATCAAGGAGCTTCGTTTTTGTTGTGTATCCCTCACATTCAGAGATGCAATAGGATCCTCTCTGCGTTCAGTATTTTCTTTCAGGTCACTAATTGAGCTTTCAGGATAAAGTCACTACCATGGAACATTCTGCTATAAAAAGGCAGCGGGCAGAAGAAAGTAGTTTTATGAGTTTAAGGATCAATATTTTCTACTAGCTAGTGCCACAAGTCAGAAAAGGAGTTTTCTGATGGGAAGGTAAAACTGCTATTGTATGTTCAGCTGAAACAGTTCAAAGACAAATGCTTGGAAGCTTCAAACCGCACATTTTAATTTTGGGAGTTTCAAACAGACTGGTCAGAAGATGACCAAGTATTTACAAGCTAGCTAGCAGGGATGAATCCATGCATAATCAACTGTTAATCAAATCTTTAGTGCTAAGGAATTCGAATCTCATGAAAGCTGATTAAATCCTTGCAACAGAATACAGCACACTTCAGGATGGTATACAAAATGAAAAGTCTGTGTTCAAGGAAGAAAGTGGTTCAATCTTTAAACCATTTTTAACCATAGCATAAATGGTTTTCCTTTTCCCGCCAATAATTTTGCTTGCAGTGACCAGTTGTCTTCTGGAATAAGAACTGAAATAGCACAGCAGATCACTTCATGCAAGCATTCATCAGAATTGAGCTGGAAATGACTTTTAGTCTTTTAATTCAAAGTGGTTTTCAGTATACCTTTAGAAAACATTATTCCATTGTCTAGGTCCGCAGAAAACTAATTTGATCCATTAGCTCTGATTTAGAAATCCAACTCTTCTCTTACCACTCTAATACCGCTCCTGAATGGTATCGAGGCATTGCTTATGTGTCCAAAAAAGTAGCTAATGATCATCCAATGAGAACATGCCCTGAAAATGTCACAGTTTAGGAGGATGACTGACATCTGGGTGAATATCTGTTCCAACTGCACGTGAGCACATTTTCAGTATTTCTGAAAGACACTGGAACCAGTTTTTCCATTTTTTCCAGTTGCATCTCTTCCCTTTAATTGTAATAATTGCCTTATCCTCTCTCCCGCTTCTTGTAATGACTTGGCAGTTTTAGTTGGATTTGATTTCTGACTTCTTTTCTTTGTTTGTGTCCATCTCTGTTAATACACAGTAACAGAGAAGCTGCATGTTTCGTGTGATTGCACCTGCACAGGAAATAGAAGATAAACTGGATCAGTAAACTACACAGCACAACTCTAATTAGGAAACATGTAGATGATTAAGTTAGTTGTCAAGAATACTTGACTCACTTCTTGTAAGGGAAACACAGACAGGAAGAGTTTTTAAGCAAATAGTGCCTAAAGGTGTTTTTCCTCCTGGGCACCCTGTCAGGTAACTGAGGTAGAATCTTTTTTCCTCTCTAAAAGTATAAAATTGGTAGTTAAAAATCCCAAATAACACAAAAGAGAGTGACAGTATCTGCATATATTTTTTTTCTCCCCCCCACAATTGCTGCAGGACCATACCCTGCTATATTATAACATTATACTATCAACCTTTTGAACATCCCTCATCGTGTTTTTTTTTTTTCTTCCGACCACACTAAGAATAAAAATAGTGAACTGCCAGGAAGGGATGTGTAACTTAACCACAGCAACTCAACCACAGGCAAAACTGCATCTGTGACTAACAAAAATTGTCCATCTTCAAACAGATTTAGTAGAGCAAGACAGCTTGCTTGCTGTTACCAAAAAATGGTTCATCCCTTTTACAGTAATCTACCTTGATTAAGAAAAATACTTTGTGTGCTTGATTAAAGAAAAATGCTTTAAGACTGAGGGCAAAATCTGCAGGAAGTAAGAGGTAAATAAACAGTACCTGAGTGCATTAGCATACATACTATCAGTATGCTCCTTTAATTAAGAAACTGAGATTCACCTTTATAACAGTTTTCTTCATTTGTGAGCAATGTTTCCATCTCCAGAGAGACTTACCTAAAAGCTTGTTGATAAAAGCAGGTCTCCTAGACGGAGGTAAATAGACTCCCAAGAAATAGACTGGAATTCCGGACAAGGCAATGCCAATTCCAATCAATGAATTTATGGTGTCACTATAGAGTGGTACTACCACCAGAAATACTGAACATATACAGAATATTATTGGGAAAGCCACACTCAGCTGGAGACAGAGAAAAAAACAAGAGCATGTTTTTGAAATATTCATGTCTACAGTTACATACAACTTGGTGAGAATTAGCTTTCCACTTTCCCACCTCACTGTGAAATTATCTATTCTTCCTCTTACACAGTTGGTTATTTAGTAAACTAAGCAAGCAATAGAATTATTCTTCAGCAGAACTGCTGCTAAAATTTACAAGAGTAATCAATAACAACACTGCTTTCCTGAAAGACACTGTATAACCAAATGAAGTGTTTAAATCCAATCAATCTCAGAAAATAAGAATAACTTTCCATGAAAGATATTAAAGAAGATCAGATATTGAATTGAACACCATCAGGGTTAAATGTGTTTTAAAGTGATAACATAACTATTTCTAATTTCAAACAACTATCATTCTCCTACTCACCTTAATGAGAGATTTCAATTGAAGGCAAAAAAGTAACTACTATATTAGATCATTTGAGGCATTCTCCATTTAACAGACAGATGGGGTACTGGCAGATCTAACAAAAAAGCCTATGCTATTACAGAAATACTACTGGCATCTAGCGGATAGGCTAGCTTTCATGGTGCCATCTAAAATGAAAACTATGTTTTGTGTTCTTTAGATGTAAGGTATATGGAACAGATTTTAGACAGCACTTTTACATTACAGGGAAGAAAAGGATCCTAAACAATTTCATATCAAGTATTTTTTTTACCTTTAGAGGCCTAGGTCGATCTGGTTCCTTCCAACGCAGATACAATTGTCCAGCAATTGACAAACCAACAAAAAACCAGTAACTGAAACTGAAGTAATTAATAAGCTTAAAAACATCTTCTACAGCCAGGTAGATGAGGGTCATAACACACTGTCAGAAAAAAAAAATGTTATATCATGATTTATGCCCATCTCTAAAGCATTCTCCTATAAATGCCAAGGATAATGTAACATCCAAGGTTCCCTTTCATACTATCAGCTACAGTTACTTCTGAGAATTACCATTCTTGAGACTTACTGACGTTTTCCATGGCAATAGTGCTCCGAGCACGATGCTTTTTATAGTTTGGCAAAGATTAAGGGAAATAATTTCTCAGCCATATGCCCCTTGAGGAAATATATCAGAAGACTGAGATCCTTTAAGGGGTTTTATTCAGTAGGCAAGATTATACAGCAGCTAGATTTTTACCACTGATAGTATCTTGAGCCTCAGTTTATTTAACATACAGAAGCCATACACTAACCAGACATTTTAATCCATATTTAGCTTAGAGAAAACTGAAGTCTGATAATATGACAGGAGCATAGCAGAATCATTTGATCCAGTTTCAGCTTTCTATGTAGTTAGAGATTTGGCCAGTTGTTTTTTTCAGTTACAGTCATTGAAACTCTCCAGAGGCTGTTACTGCGATAAAGCGATACATTGAACAGAACTTCCTCTATAATCTCACTCCAGCTTGTAAAAATACAAGCTTCCTTTAGGTATTCAGTCTTATCTGAACAGCTGAAAAGAAACACTAACACCTTACATTGAAGAGCAGTGCAGGCACAGGTGTGAACCTCTTTATGTGGATCATAGACAACAGATCAGGAAGGTGACCTTCTCGAGATCCCACAAAAAACAACCTGTGGGAGGAAGGTTGGGGACAGAGAAAGAAAACAGAAAATAAATTGTAAAGGCTACAGGTGAGAGCAAATACATAGACAAAAGAAAACAACAAAACCAGTCAAATACTAGTATTTACAACATTGAATCTCCATCTTTTAAACCAGAACATGCATTCCACTCTACTAATAAAGGTATATATTTATATATCTTTCAATGATATTACATTAAAAATGGATGTTAATCAAGTTTATTAGAAAACAATGCTACAGTTAACATAGAAAATTTCTTTAGTGACTGAAATAAAAAAGGTAGAACTGAAAACATTCCACTATGGCAGAATAGTGGGGGGGAAAAAGTGTCCACATGCTCAAAAACCAAAACTGTGAGTGATTTAACCATCAACTGTAAATTGTTCTATATTGGCTGCTTTACCAGATCACGTTCAAATTTGTTCTCAGTTCAGATACACTGTGCATACATTCCATGGACAGGAAGGACGTTAAAATGTCTGGAAAAATCTATTTGAGATTTGCCCTAGTCAAATGCACAATCAATGTTCAGAGGAAAAATTCTGTGTTGGACCCTAAGGTTTCTGACTGCAGTTTAGCAGCAGTAGCAACTTTAAACATTTTATTTGGGGAAAAAGAAAAAACCCAAACTTACACAGATACTAACAATGCAAAAAGACAGTAAAGATGTTAGTTTTGGGGAAGTAAGGTGATTTTAAAAGCATATACACACACACACAGAGGTTTATTTAGGTCCATTATTACAGCTATTCTTTACAGGTCCAGACATGGAAGTCATTTTGCCACTCATAACCGATAAGCATTCTCATATAACATATTAACTGCCTTGTGTATGAACATTTGTCAAAAAGAGAGAGATTCATTACCTTGATGATGCTAGAATGGAAGCATTAAGTCCACCAAAACAAGAAAAGGCTACAGCAATGGGAATTGTCCAGCTGAAGATACCAAACACCTGGTCAGCAAATGTCTAATAGAAGAGGAGAATGGTAAAGAAAAAATAAAGGAACATTAAAAACACCTATTTTGATTTTGCTGTTAATTTTGTACAGAAAACAACAATATAGTAGGGATATTTTATAGTGCCAAAGATAAGCATACAGCTTTTTCATTTACTTATATTTATTTACTAAATAAAGTAATAAAGCAATTTATTTACTTAAACAGATTATGGAGAATCAATAAAGGTAAAACTAAAGATAAAAATGGGATTAGGTGTCCTAAAAGGGAAGTCTCATGACAACAATGACAAACAGCCATTACTTGACCTACTGTTTGAGGACACTACTCTTGTCATCTCTCTACTTGATTTTCCTTCTTTTCCCATTTCCTACACATCTTCCCAGCTCCCTGAGCACCTCTAGCAGGTCCTTTGGGCTCTTCTCTCACAACGTGGCAACCAACACAGCAAGTATTTGTCACAGCCCAACTCATTTATTACTATGGCAGGACAACACTGCAGCGGCCTTCCGTGACAAAGCTCTGAAATTAAGGAGCCAGGAATATTCAAGTTTCACAGCAAAGAGTCATTGCAAGTGACCTAGGAGATATAATACAAATGCATAGTAATTTGCAAGATACTGTCCTGATCAATTCTTTCTGGCCTCCTAGGTGGAGAAAAGAAGATTGATTCTTACAATATCCATATATCTTACAATATATTCAATAAAAGCACAAAAAAAAATTAGTACATGAAGACAGAGGACTGTTCAGAAGATGTTTGAAGGAAGTAAAAACCTGCTAGTGCTGTGTTCAGAGAGGGGCAAAAAGCCTTCCCATCCCAATTTTCTTTATTAGTAGCTGTTACCTCCATGATTTCTCTTTCTGAGGTAAACTAACAGTCTTGGTAGCAAAGAGATGGTGCCTGCATTAGACAACACTAAATCTATTTATAGAAAGGTACCTACTAACAGATAAAAGGTGTTTAACTGAAACTGATAACACTATTTTGAAAATCACAAAGATTTTACTGGTATCAGAACATACAGAGTAAACATCTTAAATCTCAGCAGGTAGCTGCCATCTCAGCCTTTTTACAAACTTTTCTCAGCTCTCCTTTGCTTTATCACTTTCAAGAGCATAAAAGCATAGGTACTACATCCAGCTTCATATAGGTCTGTCTTTTCTATTGTGAAAGTCTTCCTCAAATCAGTTTTTAAGCACAACAGATAATATTTTGAAGACACCCAACCCCTCCTTTAAATTACTATACATCACCTTAAGATTTGTGAACTAAGAGAGATGTCTGAAGTAGACCGATTTTCAGAGCTGACCTTTATTTGTAGCATGCAAAGCTATCTGGACCTAAACACAAACGAACTTTGATTTAGTTACTCCTAGAACAATATCACCAGAAGTAGTGCAATACAATTTGTTAGCTAAATGTTCTTGTAGACTAAAAGCTCTAAACAAATTAAGATTTGTTATTTTTTTGTGAAATAAGAGATTGATTTTTCCAGCAAAACCCTGCATATATTTTCAGAAGTTGCACTGAGGTAAAATATATCTTGCCCATTTTAAGTTTCCTGTTCTCTGTCTGGGTTGACAAATTGCTTTGTCCAGCATGTTATCCAGCTTAAGGGTCAAACTCCAACTCTACTTACATACAAACTACCATCTACACTAAGAACAAAAAAATATTCCATCCTTCTGGCAATTAAGTTTAGCCACAGCAGAGGCTGATAGGATTTCCTGCTGCTGAAGGCCAACGTGAAAGTCTAGAGTCATTTCAAGAGAAACCTTGCCAGATGGTTCAAAGCCATCAACTGTGTTAGTCACTCTGATTCTTGTAAAAGCACTTCCACCCCCCCACCCCAAACTGCTTTAGTTAGTTTATTATACATTAATAAAGCTTCCCTCACAGTGCCACTTCAAGAAGAGGAAGAAAAATGCACGTATTACCATATAAATTATAAAGGTTATCAGAAGAAAAATACAAACAAAAGAACTAAACCATGTATAAACTTAACACAGAAACCAGAACGTAAATTTAGCAGAAGCCCATGTCATAAGAATTGCATTCTGTATACCACGAAACAGCCATTTTCAGCCCACTGAAACAGGGAGGTAGAGGCGATGAGGTGGAAAAAAACCTAATAATTTGCATTACTGTACGTGAAAGATTGCTGCTGCCCAAGAACATAATAATGCTTTTCTTAAATCCTTACTGGATTTGAAATAAAAGCAGAATGTAATTAATACTGATGCAGCGAAAGAATGTTGACAGTTTCTCCAAACCAAGTAAGAACAAGGAGCAGATGAAAATTCTGTTAGGCAACTATATTTTAGAGGAAGATTTAAACCTGGACTGGTTTACTTCTCAAGCCAAATGGCAAGCAAAATTGCTAGGCAACGACCATAAAACTGCTAGAGGATTCTTTTTTAAAATATGCAAAGGTAAAATAGAGAACTCTAAGAGGATGTTAGAAAATTAAGATATTTAGTAAGGCTGTCTAGAGGATAAGCATTTAGATAAGTCATATTATCAGCTAAAGTTAAAGAAGAAAGGGAAAAACATATGGATGTAATCTTATGCTGTAAAATACACATCAGCTGGCAAGTCATTTGGAATATCTGCTTCCCTGAAAGAAAGCTGGTATTTGCTCCTTGTAAGCATCATCCATTTCCTTTTGAAACATCTAGTAATGGGCTAGCAGGAACGCCAGGTATGAGCTAACTCAAAGGCCAATCTATCCAGTAATGCATGCCCTGTCTTTCTAAGATGTCCTAGTGTTGTTTCACACATTCTAGAAAGTGGCAGTCACTCACATGGGCAGTAGAATCAAGAAAGAGTTCAGGCAAAGCTATGATATCACTTTCAATAATTATACAGATGAAGATATTACAGATTCAAAGTGTTTTGAATGCAGGCTTGCAACTACATGTTACAACTAGGTTAGAAATGTTGGTCTAGCTCAAAGTCTAATTAATGAGTGTTTTCTCTAGATCTGTACTAGTAGCCTCTTTGGCAGAAAGAAGAGTCTTAACCAAATTGAAAGCCTTTACCAAATACTGTGACATCGAAGATGAGCACATTAATGCTGTAGCTGTGATTCCTAAAACAGCAAGGAGCAGAAAATTGATTTCAAGAGCTTAACTTTTCCTTAAGTGAGATAATACAAAAGAGTATTTTAATTTAGGACTATCTAGGAAGTTCAATTTGGTTGGCCAAACACATCTGCCAGCAAAATGATCTTTCAGCAAGATATAGTTGTTCAGTTGACACATACTTGAAGACTAATCTAATTTCCAGGTGATATTCACTAGCTTCACCATGACAAGTTATCATCCAAGCATCCACGTGGATTTTTTTTTTAACACAGCTTTTGTATTACTACTGAGACAAAAGTACATTTTTATCTTTCATTTATAAATTCTTCAACAGTCACATTTTAACAGATGCCACAAAACAAAGATCTACAGTGTTTTTCATAGAAAGTGTTATTGAAATGTAAGTATAAAAGTGGCCAAAAAAGCATTTAACTATGTGTGCATGTCAGAGGGTTATTTTGCATAAGAAAAATGGGCAGAGAAAAAGATTCAAAAAGCTATCGAGCACATAGTCCAGGTGCACTTTACCAAGAGGGAAAAAAAATAAATAAAATGGGGAAAGAGAAGAGTTAGTGGCTGCTTTCTGCTAAAACCACAGTTATACAATCATAGATCCTCCACAAATGAGCCAGTCTGGGACTCAGAGTTGGGTGTTTGACCCGTTATACCTTAACTGCCCCTACTTGATAGTACTAAAATGCACTTATAAAAAATACAAATGACCTGGCAGCAGGGGGAAAGAATGGAACATTCACAGGGATATGTGGAGGATGACAGAGGAGCCTACCTGGAGGCAGCTATAGCAGAAGCATTTAGTCCACCAAAACAGGAGAAAGCCACCACTATGGGGATGGATTTCTTCTCAGGTTTCTTCTGAGAAAGTCTAAAGAGCAAGAAGGATTAAGAGATTAAATTGTCATCTTGGCTACGGTCTGAGATGTCCTGTAGTCCAAGCTTGAACTATAACTGCTTCTAACAGCTTGAAAACAGTAAAAGAATTAAGTGGCTTATATATAGCACTTCCAAATATAGGCCAAGACCTTTTATGCCCTCCCCTCCCCTGGACAGGAAAGATATATATAAATATGCGTGCATACACACACACTTACACATTGTTGGAAGACATTTACCTGAAGCTCTGATTTTTTCCCAAACCATCAATGAGGAATAATAACAAAGAAAGAAGGAACTCCAGCCATGCACACTTTCATTGCCCTCATTTCTTTATGACTAGATAGTTGTATGTTACTTGCACAAGAATGACCAAAAACTGACCAAAACTTCATTTCAAGATGCAAGATTTACTACCTTTTATTAGAGTTCAATTCCACAATCATCAACTTGCGAAGGCGAACAGTTTGCAAAAATACTCATCTGATATTTTAAGCATCCAAGCAACAATTTATTCCAAATAGATTAAACTGGAAGCAGCAGGAATTACCACAGATAAAGAGTTGCCACAACAAAATGCACAGGATATTGTCTCACATTCAGTAATTCAGGCACACCAGACATTCAGAAAGACCCACAAGATGAAAACTGTTTCATCACACACAGTTTCACAGTAAAGGTGCACTTAAGAGGCACAAGACTACACTGACAGCACATGGAACAGGGATGTTGTGCTAACAAAGTACTAAAACACTGTCGATCAACTAGATAAACACAAACAGCATGTGGCCCAATTGAATCAGAAACATGCACAAAACTACAGCCAAGGATGAGGTACTTGCACTAGGCAGTCTTAAAAAGCAAGAGCCACTTCTTATAGCTCATTTCAAGATACTATCACACACGAGCTTTTCCAGGCTCTGTTCTACAACATTTTTTGCCTCCTTACCACTAACTGCTGACTTCAGGGATATGCATGTGATCTGGCTAATACCTGGAAAGTATGATTAATTCTCTTTAATTTTTTCCTTGACATAGAACAGAAATACAGGTGCCAAATTCCAGAAATTTTGCTAGTCAGACCTATAGTCTGCTTTCTCAACTTTTATCTCAAGGAGTTACTTCCTAAAGGAAGCAAAGAAACACTGATTTATGGCAAACAGGAAGCTCCACAACAAAACATCACCTAGCAACCAATAAAGTTTTCTTCCATTGCTACAGATCATATTTGTCAAGATATCATCTGGCATCCATTTAGAAACCAAAAATTAATTTAGAGTCACATACATTAAAGAAAGTGAGAGTGACCAACAATGGAAAATGCAAACAAACATGAACCGAAAATTGAGCCAGGAATTGCAAAGGTGCAATAAAAAGCATTTTGAGAAAATTGATCAGGTCTCCTTTAACTCTTGTTTCAGCTGCCATCCTATTGGTTAATTCTAACCTTAAACAGGCACAATTCTCCCCTTATGTTACTGGAAAGGCCATTTCTTAGAGGGAGATAAAGTACAAATATCGTGCTGAGCATGAAATTCATCTTTAGGTCGCTTAAGATCTTAAAATTTGAAAAAAATGCACTAACCACACTGCTCATGTACTGCATGTAGACAGGCATCTCTTTGCATGGTCCACATTCAAAACACACGAGCATGCTTCAACAGCAAAACTGTTCAGTTTGAATCATCCCTGCGGTAGTAAAGATGCTTGACCTAAACTGACTCCAGTGCTTATCCTGTTCTTAGCAATTTCAATAGCTAGCAGCGGATTAAGACTACAGTGTTTCCTAAAGTCTCTCCCTGTTCTGATATTAATAACAACTCTGTAGCTTGCCAGGGCTGGCTCAACTCCTCACTTCTGTCTCCAAAGCCAGAGAACCTCTGCTGCGATTGTCAAGAGGAATTCTGCAATGGTACTCAGTGATGGTGAGTGAGTGCCAAGAAAGAAAGAGAACTTACTGAACTGGCTTTCTCCAACAGTGGTGGCCCACAACTGACCGTCTCTATAACAGTCAAACTTTTCATTAAGGCACAGAATGTGCATTTCTTCCAAAGGAGTCTTATTGGAAAGCATCAGTGCTGCCAAAAGTACTGTTGCTGTCAGAAAAGCAACCAAGATTGCCAAATGAATAAAGAAAAGCAGTATCTAGTAACCTAGAAATTCTGGCTGGGTCTACTAGAAGAAAAACAATTTCATAATTTGTTTTAATATAAACCAAAGAAAAGAACAGCTACAAGACACAACCTCCCCCATTTCCCTTTCATCTAAGAAAAGGTCTGTTCAGAAGCAGAGCACACCAGGGTGTAATTAGACTGATCAACACCGTATTCCGAGGACAGGAGACAAAGACACAACTGAAGTGACTATCGTTATTCTCCAGCCAGATAAAGCTGTGCAGTTCCAAGAAAGGTGACAGTCGCCTGTCCAGAGCAATCGGCTGCTTGCTGCAATCAGTGACTGTCATCATCCATTTTTAGCTTTATAGAGCAACAGAAGTAAGAAGCCAAATATCAGCCATTGTATGAACTCAGTCAGCCACAGAAGGAAAACCAGTCACGACCACACACAGGAAGCAGGTAACAAGCTCTCTGCTGGCAGCCATCATCCTCTTTCCTGTTAGAAGATGAAACAGAACAAAGAGATCAAGCTTGGGGACCCAGCTGCCCTCTTCACAAGCACAAAAATAACAACCCTCAACAGATGCAGTTATAGTGGTTCACTGGCAGGGAAAGGGAAAGTTTTTCTGAAGCATGTTTAGGCTACAGAGCAACTGCGTCCTACATCTAAAACTTAATAGTAGGAGATGTAATGATTTGCAAAAGGAGTTAAAACAGAAGCCAGAATAGTGAACTACTGAAAGGAACCTCTGAGAATGCAAGTGTTTTTTTACGCAATCAGCAAACATCTGAAAAGCATTTGCAGAAGTGCTAGGCTAGCTACTGCAATGTTACTTCAAAGACAACAGAATAGGGCTTAACTAAGTGGGTTTTGTAGCCCTAACACTAACACTACACCTGAAAAGCAGCTAATACTGAGGTGAAAGGAAGAGTAATTTATCCTTTGTTTTCGTACTGCACCTTGGTAAGGCTGCCACTGAAAACAAAATGCAAAGTGATATGCAAAGATGAACCGGAAACCATGAGGCCTTTTTCCCCTTTTTAGCTTGAGACGTCTTGATTGAATGGAAGAAAGATACTGTGTTCACTCCCAAAACAGCAACAAGGAGAACTCAAATTTGATTGTTTCTTTACAACACAAAAGGCTCTGAAATGCAGCAACATTATCACCATCCCTTTAAAAATTCCTTACCCTCATTTTCATTCTACACTATAGGAATAAGGAAACTATAGAACTAGAAATGAGTGTTTTTGTTTAGGTCACAAGTGCACTTCTGTAGAAAATCTCTGGAAAATCATCACTGCTGCTCTTCAGTTCACATTGTTCAGTAGTCTCAGTAGAAGCAGATGAACTCCAAGAGCTCGCCTACTGCGCTCCAGCTGCAAATAAGCCTTCAGTCATTGGGACCATGTTAGAAGTAGCCTAAAGTAAAATATTCCTGAAATCTGTACATCTCAGGGGTCAAGTCCTCAGCATCAACTGCTCTGCTCCACAGAAGTCCTCCTACTAGCTCTCACTACTTGCTAATTTAGTGTTAGAACAAACCCAAAGGTCTTCTCATTAAACAAGACAATTAGATTCTTATCCGCACTGAAGATCAGTGTTTAGTGAGTCATGTGCCAAGTACTAAACTTCAGCTGAACTTTCACCTGGTCATTGGAAGAGGCATAAAAACAGCGGCAATCAGCAGAACATTGTCTGCTAGCTGATGAGATGGCTCAGCAGAAACACCTTTAGATAAAGCAATAGCTCAACTTTTAAGCACAAGTATTTGGCAATCCTGAAATCTGCTTTAAGAAAAAAAAAAAAAAAAAATTCATTCAGGTCATTCAATCAGATAAATTAAAATTAGCACTAAATCCCTTGTAAATTCCTTAATAACATTGGAAATCTCCAAGAATATTTTTCATAAGTGCTCCTCTGTTCACCCAATTTCATTGCATACAGTTAAATTGACTGAAGCCTTTTTGCCACCATTAGATCTTTTTTTCTCTTCCAGGTCCAGACTCATGCCCCACTAAATAGGAAACTTGACTGGTGCAGCTTTCAGCACTGTAATTTCATGTAGAATTATCTTGTGTATATACATACACAAATATAAACACACACACAAAGGAGCAAAACACCACTTTCAGCCAGGAATCAAGTCAAGTAACAACTAAATAAAGCACACACAGAATCATAAAGAAATTAGCCTTGGGTTTCACATGTGCAATAGGGTGGGGAATACCCGTTCTCCTCATCCCATCCCTCCAGATACTTGGCCACCCCTTCCCGCTGCAGCACAACCGCCTGCTCAGAACAGCCACAAAGATGAGGCCACACCGGGAATCTCGTCCCCAGGGTGGATCAGTTTGTCTGATCCCACTTCTCCATATAACCAAACCTCTGTGATGTACTTTACTGCTCCTCATTTGACAAGGTACTGCTAGAGAACAGGAAGGGTTTGGAGCACTTCATTGCTGTCAGAGGAATGTGTTTTCCAAGTCCTTGTCAGAGGAATGTAGCATATTGTTTTACGGCAATCAGTACGATAAAGTCAGGATGCACAGGGAACTGTGCGTTGGCTTTTAGTTTCGTCAGGATCAACTCTAAACAAAATCTGAATTATTATTATGAGTTACTAGAAGGTACTTAATAAATAAAACCCATTGTTTAGGAAAACACTGCCTGCAATAGAATTAATTATTCCTTGTGTATATTAGTTATACTTCAGCTTATGCTGATTCCGAATTAAGTATTTTTCATCCACATCTTCATTTGTTTCATTCTGAAGTGCGTTGGCACAAAACATGCTATTAAAAAATTATACCACTGCACTTTCATATTCCAGCCAATAAGAGACTAAGAACTACATTTATTTCCTTTCAGTGCATTTTGAAATAACCATCCTCATTGCATTTACCATAATCTATTTTCAGAGCTTACACTAGATATATACTTCTGAAGTTTGAAAGAAAGTCAAATAAATACTGTGGTAAAATATTCCCCCTAAACACCTGACTAATAAGTGAGAGTTTGCTAAGCTAGTTTTTGTTAGGAACAGAGCAAAACACTCCCTTCATTTAGAACCTACCAAGCTATTTAAGTTTGGGAAGTCAAACAGGAATCTACATTGGAAGAAAAGAAATATTCTTTCTCCTATTTAAACAACCCAATATTCTCCAGATCTCTCATCTAGAGGATACAATAAACAGAAGTGTTATTTTTCTACCTACCGAGAGAAAAAAATACTTTATTGTTGTATAATGATTAGCTTTTATTTATAAATATGTTTTGACCATCTTTCACTTTAAGAAGCTTATATATTTTAATCAGATTCCAACTTCCATCTATATACAGAAATATTCCGTGTTTCCATGTTTAAAACTAAGTTGTTCTATATTCAGTGAATTAGTATAAGGAACTAAGGATTTTTCCTGTTTTGTTCTTTTAAAAAACAAATGCATCCCTAAAATGTGAAAAGTGATAACAGCAAAATGCTACATAGCCAACTTACCACTGCCACCGCATCACTAGCAAGAACATCATTAACATCCAGTACTGTGTAATAAGCTATGTTGGTCATAATGTAGATAACAGTCACGATTGGCATAGACACAGCAATAGCCAGGGGCAAGTTCCTGCAACAGAAGGAAAAAAGAGAAAAATAGAGGGAGGGGGCTATTTTTCCATTAATAATACAAACTACCTTATGATTTTGCATTCTACATTTCAGCAGTAAAAGTTTTAAAGACATGCAAAAAAAAAGATTTCAAAATAGCTACCTCTGGCAGAATCTGATTTTAAACTAGAAATTCTAAAATAAAATACCAGAAAAGTTAGAAATTCTACTTTGAATAGAATTTTAAACCTAAATTATGTGGAAAAGTGATTCTATGCAACTACTCTTTAAGTATGCTAATTTCAAGGTTTCCAAATCAGTCACACACCTTCAATTATTTCCATATTAAACCATAAAAAACATGCTGTTTTTCACAATCAGGAGAGCTACAGGAGCAGAGTTCTGAGCCACTGTATGCACCTTGGGAATGCTGCTGCTTTTGCAGGACCTATTTCTAGAGCTGATGCAGTAGAGTCCTCTAAAGCAAAACAAAACCTTGACCATCCCATCTGCATTTCTTTACCACCACAGGAGAGATCAAATGGACTGATCTGGATCTCTGCAGAAGGAAGAGATCCAAAACCACTGTCGAGCTACAGACTCTGGATGAGGTGCATTTATTAGCAAACATTCAGGATAATGATATCAGTAATGTGACAACACTGCAAACCAAGCTATAAACACGAACAGCTAAGATTTATGAACAGTTAAGATTTACTTTAAGTTGGCAGCTTGTAAAAGGCAGGCAAGTTTTTAAGAACATTCATATTCTTCCTGACAGATGAGCTTTCTTGAGAGAATGTTTTAAGGTTTTGTTAACAAAAGAGTCGTTACACATGCCCACAGAAGACAAGAAAGAAGCCAGGCATATAAGGCAAATACCTTCAATATTTCCAATCTACAGCTATTTTGAGAAACATTTCCTGAATCTGACTTGTCTATTTAGATAAACTCTTCCATTCACCACGTTCAGTCTCTTCCTGATCAGCAGCTCTACAAGTCCATTCCTTGCCATTGGAATGGCCATATTTTCTGGCCTCCAGTGAACACTGAACGATGGTTTTGTGGCAGAGTAATTCAAATAAAAGAGAACGCAAGAATTCAGGTATAATTCCCTTTAGTATGCCTTCATCTCTCATTTTAGACTGAAGCAGTGGGCACACCAGGCTGCTCTTCCTTTATCTAGCTTTGTGAGGATGCCTTACTCCAAGAGGAGCCTCATCTTGTCCAGTCTTTCCCCTTATTTTCCCAAAGGGGCAGTAAATTTGTTGTGGGTCTGGCTTTGCATGGAAAAGCAGGGATCCCATGTGGTGTGAGGGCACAGATAAACTCACAGCCCTGAGGTTGGAGCCCCACAGTGAGAAGCTCCACAGAGCAAAATAGACAGTTTCTGACTTCTCTCTGCCTTGTACGAGCATTTCGCCAGAACACAAACAATTTTCCACAAGAGAAAAAAAATATCAGTTAGAGTTCTGGCTTTGCCTTCAGGTTGCATAGCCACAGTAAGAGTCCAGAGGACTCAGCACAGAGAAGAAACAGAATTAGAAAAGCACTGTGAATCCAGTTAAGTGCTTCAGACTATCCCAGATCAAAGGCAAAGGACTGCTTCAAATTTAACTCATGGATTACATCTTTGATAGGATAAGCACAAGGACGTTATGAATCAAACACAAGTCTCTTCTGAATACCTGTAACAAGGCTATTTCAGAGTTAAAATTTTATCTTTTTATAGATGACTTTACAGGCTAAATGAAAGAAAAAGACACAATGTAGAACTCAGGAGTAAGAGAAGAAATTTTGACTTTGGGAGAATTGGAAACTCTTCCACTCTTTATCTTCCACTTGTAGCAATCCAAACTGTTGTTTTTAATAGGAAGTAAAAATGATTAAATAGGATTCTGCATTTAACAAAGACATCTACTTATAGACTCAAAATTGAACAGAGATAAAAATTTAGTCAGTCAATTTTGCAGCACAGCTTCATGGAAAATGTGTATTTTTTGGAATGAGAATTATTGCACAGATATGAACACAGCGCAGACTACAGTTACAAAATTGTTACAATGCAATATTAATATAACACATTGGTAAAGAATAGCATGCAGCATCTTAGACTAAAAGCTTAACAAGCACCATATACAACATCCTGCAGTCAGCTACACTTATTTCTTAACTTTTTTTTTTTTTTAATCTTTTAATGAAGTTCAAAGTTAGTAATTTCTAGTTTGTGTTGCTTACAACCTTACCATCTCAGAGTGAAGTAGTTCTGCTTATTTCTGTATAGGCTCAGAACTCATCAGTGAAAAGCAATCACAAGATGAGAGACTTAGGAAGTGTTTGGCTTTAGAAAATTCAAGTCTTTTACCTTTCCGGGTTTTTGATCTCTTCTGTTACAAAATTGAGCGTATCCCAACCAGAGTAAGAGAACAATGCAGAATAGAGGGCAAGGGAAATGTCTCCAATATCAAAGGAGGATCCCTCAAAAGAATTCTCAAAATGTGCTGAATGTCCTGTGTATGGAGGAGACACAATGAAGTACAGGAAAATAAAATTCATCAAGTAATTTTTTTTCAGTTTGGTAAACAAATACAAAAACTCAGAAAGGCTAACTTCCTTCAAAGCTACTTATTAAGCCATTTCTCCAATTTTGTTCTGTGCTTCAGCCTTGAGAATAATCATAACTTTTAAACTAGTAAAAATTATGCTCTGTGGATGACGTTAAAAATTTGTGCTAACAAAAAACATCCTAATCTGACTGCTAGTCCCTTAGTACAAACAAAAGAAAAGCAACTGCTGAGTTAGAAGCAGACAAGGGAGCCAATGTCAAGGAAGTTAGTAGTAAACACACCCAGTATCTACAAAACAAGAGATGGTGCAGACATGCTAAAGATAGAATATACTGGCATAGGGCTTATGCATGCACATTCTTGTTCCCTTCACAATGATAATTACACTGCTCATGATAACTACCAGCACATAAATGTTCACCAATAGCTGCTTAGAGCAAAGGACACAAATTGCCACAGAAATACCTTTGGGGAAGCTTTGAAATCAGGCTATTTTTTGTAAGCTAACACAGCAATAAATTTTCCTCAAAAAAAGAGACAAAACAGTTCAAAATTACTCTCATCTAATTAGAAAGCATAATGCCTAACACAGAGAAAAAAATAAATTCCATAATCACAGCAACTTTCTAATTCTCTGCTGAAGAGCTGAGTTCTCTTATAGCCAAGAAAGCTATAAAAGCGTTTCAGAAAAAAGTGTAATGCAGTACGCCCCTTTATGGGACGTTGTATCTTTCTCCACTCCTATCCTATTTTGCAAGCTTTGTAATTTGTTGTTTTCGTTTTCCTTATTATTCCATCCCACAGGCTGTAAATTGCACAATGTGGCTGAGCAATCAGTCGCCTTCTTTCACCCAGCTCAAAGTCAACTAAGATAGCTAGCTTATCACGATATTTATTCCTAACGCTGGCATTATTGGTATTTTCCAAGTGGCTTACTGCACTTACTGAAGCATTTGATAACACCTATAAAGAGATATTTACAGTCTCTAGACTAGTTATTCAACCAAGCTGATATGTAAAAACCTTTGCTTTAATTTTATAACCTTACCCTGGCAGATTTTAACAAGTCCAGTTATGATGATGGCAATAAGAGCAATGACTTTAGCGTAAGTAAATACATCCTGGACCCGTGTTCCCCACTTAACATAGGCACAATTTACAAATGTTAGAAGACCTGGAAGAAAAGTAAAAAGACAATTTAATTTATTTTTCAAATATTTTTTCCATGACTATCATAACACATACTTATCTGTTATACAAGTATTCGGGTTAAATTAAGCAAAACACACTGGTATTCAAAATACTCTGTTTTTTTTAAAAAACTAGGAAACAGATGTTCTCAAGATTCATAATACACAGTTTTGTAAAAAGGGGAAGACCTTCTCCACATCAGAGGCTGTCAAATCACATGCTTGTTTTCCTGATTTTACTCCTCGTGAGCTGCATTCTGCAACTATCCTGAAGCTAAAGAAATCACTTATATGAAATGATTCACTTTAATTTTGCAACATTGTTCTGATTAATGAAAGATTACCTAGGAATCCCTTTAGGCAAACATATTAAAATAATTTTATTGTTTTATCCTTTGTTAGTCTGAGGGTCAGTTCAACATCCACAGAATTTTATAGCTTTAAGAAATACAAAGCATGAACTTATTTGCAATAATGAATATGGTCACAGGTGATTTAATATCCTTCTCCAGTTGTGTTAAACTGTGCTACTAAGCAAGGCTAGAATAGATCTGACCAAATAACGTATGTCCTACAGGTAATGCAACATCAAGATGGATTTTTTAAGAATTTGATGATAAGTAATTTGTATTCTGAATATATTCCTCCTGGTACTCCAAAATAAAACTGTCTGACCTATTTCACAAGATTGGAGTGAAGGGCACTGAAACAAGACTTTCAGATTTCGCAAATATTTTGCCACAAGTAACTTACTCATATGATCAACTTCCCCAGTAAAAGCTCTTTTCAAGCTATTGTTGAGATACACTCTTCTCATAACTCTCAGCATTTCTCAACTCAGATACCTTTTTTTTTCCTTCATGCAGCTTGTCATTAAAATTATCATTATTATTTCAATCGAAGTTTAAACTTTTTTTTTCAACCTCACTATTTCCACTGGCAGGTAATATTAATGCAGTTATATTCTACTGTGCTTTATACTTCTGTACAGTTTTATTGTACTGTGTATTTTAAATATATGTATAACTAAGAATTCAAATTGATTAAGAACTGAAGTAGTAGCAAAACAAAAGTAAATCAAAAGGATTGAATGAAAGGAAGGAATGAAAGGAAATCACTTCCTTTCCCATAAGCTAAGAAAAACATAATACTATTAAGATATGAACACACTTAGGGCAGCTACCAACTGGGAAAAACAAAAAACAGTAATCATTTTAAAAACAGTGACAAAAGAAAGGTAATGATCTCATAAGAACATGGCAATAATAGACTAGAAAGCCAGGCCAAGGGAAACCTTGGCTGAACCAGATTCCACGGTGTTTGGCAAGGCGGGAGAGCAGAGCAGGGGGGAAAACAGAAAACAGTTGTATCAAATTTCAGAAGTCAGCACTGCTGCAACTCCCAAGAAATTCTCAGTAAAAACACAACAACTCTGCTTGATCTCTGCTGTCCAGCACTAACGAGCAGTACTATCCCCAGAGAATTTTCTCACAAGGGTTATTTATCTTAGCTGTTCATTTTTTTTTATAGCAACTTTCAGTGTGGGAGCAATTATTACTATTAATTCTTTCTTATTTTATTTAGTGTGCTAGGACTTGATCTTCAACTTAAGTGAAATGCTACTTTGTCTATGGTGTCTTAAGGAAGAAAAATAATCAAGAAAAAAAAAATCAAAAACCTGAACAGGCCACATCCTCTTTCTTTTACTAAAATTATTCTCTCATTTTCTTAAACTTAATTATCAATTATCTATCTACAGCTGCTGAGAAGTGTCAGGTACCATTTTGCACTGCCAGATGCTGGCTGCATCACTCGTCTGCTGCCGGCAGACGAGTGATGGAGTAACATTTAGTGTTCTGGATTTTCCTAGACAGATCATCCCCTAGATCTAGTACATTGCAGGCTTTATTTATTTATTTATTTTCACTTACAGTCTATACCTAACTAATGTTCAGACTTCAAATTCTAACAACTTCATTAAGTTAATCCACAGAAAATGACACACAATATCAGCTGTGCCAGGAAGAAGGGGAGACTTCAGCAGCCAGAGCCATGTGAGATAGCGGAGCAGGTGTGGGAATCTCAGCACTGAGGTCTCAAAGAGTGCAGGACAAGTAGTAAGACTATAAAATGGGCCGCTAAGGTGAATCTTGCATCTACATGAAAGTGATCTTGTTGTCACTACAAAAAAACAATAAAGTGATATATTTCTTTCCCATGGCACCAAAGACCAAAAGACATTCTAACTCTGTATCAACTGTACATAATCATCTTATTTTTCCTATAAAGTAGACAGGATCCCCTGGAGTGAATCATTTGGTCTCAGCATCTTGCTTTTTGCTCTCCCTCCCCCCCTTTTTTTTAATCAGGATATCAGGCTCCATAGCATGTGGTAGCTTTGCGCAAAAGAAGACGACTTGCCACAACTGACATTTCAAAATGTATTTTTCCATGTTTACTGGAAATGTATGTTACACATATGTGAGAAAAAACTTTCAACAAGAAACATCTAAAATTAAATAATAGACATTTTACAGAGTTTTATTCTCTTGACACAGCAGGATAGCCCTGATTTGAAGGTCGTGCTTCTAATGAAGACAGTCTGATGTTGCTCTTCCATATTGACTAATGGGAACAGCTGTCTGCTTACAGACATTTCAATGTTTTTACACACAGTTTCCACTTTTGAAAACATCCTAACAGGTACATTTTTGACATGCTATGGCAAAACACAAGGCTAAAAAAAAAATATCTTGAATGAATGACATTTTCAAAGCCTGCCTCAGTAACTAGTTAAACAGGTCTACATTGAGATGCTACTGTGAAAAATTACAGCAGAATTTAGAGCATACAAGGTACTCTGCACTAACTCCAGGTATGCTCTTAGGACTAGACCAAGAATATCTTATGGTTTGACTTAGTCTACCTCTCTGAAGGAAAACAGATGAGGAATAGTTACCCTATGCATTTCTCCCACATAAGTAAACTCTGAAGAGTCAAATAGCTTGTTCTGTTTTTGAATGAAAATGTGTTAATTCCCTGGTTACACACCTAGAGGTTCATAAACTAGAAATTTTTCTTCTCCCCGTCCCATAACTTCAATCATTTCAGATTCAGCAAGCAACAACTCTGGGACTCAGTAGGATGCATTTCAATACAGTTTAATCCTAGATAAAAAGATTACCATAGTAAATTTCAAGCAATACTTACATTCGCAAGCAGCTGCTATGAGACGGCAAGCAAAATACGGAGGATCACAAGAAGGGAAGAAAGGTTGAACTAGGTAGTTAGCAAAGGTGATGGCAATGATCGCCTGACTAGTTGGCTCAACAATTAGGAGTGAGGTCCACAAACGAATAAAAGCAATGAAGCTCCCAAAAGACTCCAAGATATAAGCATAGCTGGCTCCAGACTTGGTAATAGTGGTTCCGAGTTCAGCATAGCAGAGCGCTCCAAAGACTGAAAAAATCCCTCCAATTGCCCAAACTATTAGAGACAATCCATAAGATTTGCTGTAGATGAGAACTCCTTTGGGAGAGACAAAGATACCTGAACCAATCATGTTGCCTACTATAAGGCTTATCCCATTTAGCAGTGATATTTCTTTCTTCAGTTGCATTGTATTTTGGTTTCCATCAGGCATTTCAGAGCTGTCACTGGGATCTGTCCTGTCCGATTTATCGACAGGGCTGTATTCAGCCGGTGAGTTATGAGACTTGGTACCATCAGTCCTTTCTCCCATCGCGGAAATGCCAGGAATTTTCTGTGACTCCAAAAAACAATCTAAAGCAAACAAAAAACAACAGTTGAAAGAATTACACAAGCTTCTTCCAACTGCTCCCATGCCCAATACTACAACCTGCTCCCCTACTCCTTCTAAGGAACCCAGTTCCCACTTCCTCCTTTTTCTTGGAGTTATTTATCTAAGGACCCAAGCTGCACAGGAAAAACACTGCTGTTCTAACTCAAATTCAGCTGTTCCTTAGCTGTTTTTAACAGTATCTAGGCAAACAGAAGTGAAAGAAGCATTTTCCTTTCCTTCACAACTGCTCATTTAGAAAACCACCACTTTCCAAAGTCCCTAGAAATGCTACTGTGCCTCCTTAACACAAGCTATGGCTAATCACATTTATAAGCACAAAATACATTGGCTGTTATCAGTAATTTTGAATGAAGCACATTATGTAGAAGTTCAAGTAAAATTATCTATTCAAGAAGCTGTCTTGTATGGAGAACAGTTTAAATTTCATAAGTATTTTTGATTGACCAAAATGTACTATCATTCATCTGCCCTTGTCCCTCAGTGTATGTTTTTGCTATTTACTACAGAGCAGAAAGATGAATAACTCTGTGTCAATTGAAATAAAGTTTTTTCTGGGTAGCATCAGCTTTATTGAATCTTTTGTTCTTTCATCAATAAACATGTCTTATAAGAGCAGAGATACCCTGAGTCCGGAGTTTTTGAAAGGTCATCACGCAATTACCCAAACTGCATATGTCTCCATGCATCTTGTGACTTACCAACACAGACACTTTCTTGAGCAATGCTAGATCACTGTACAGAGCTTTGTTTCTGCAACTACAGATTTATCTTTTTGGAGAGAAAAAATGTAATGACCAAAGCCTTAATTATAAAGCCACCAGTTTCCTGTACTATATGATACAGTATAAGAAATTTCTTCACATCCTTAACTCCTTGTTGAGGAACATAAATATTACACTGAATACTCATTTTTGATACATTTGCTCCCAGGCAAACTTGAGAAACATAAAATGAGCATTCCACGTAATGTTTAATGTACTTGCTCCCAGGCAAATTATAACCAAGAGCAATCATGCTTTACCTCAAGGTGTTAAGGTTAGAGCATGTTTAGTCACCTGTAACTACTGCCTCTTTAACTCTTTGAAGACCTGGATGCGCAGCACACACCTGCCTTCCTATACAGTTTTGTTACTTATGACCTTGGCTGTTTATTGCCCTACTCTACCTTGCCCAAGAAGGAACAACCACAATATCCCCTCAGTCAGGCTTCAGTTTTCACAACATTGCCTCTGAGTGTTTTTTTTTTTTTTTTCCCCCACTAATATTACTATTATTCCCAGATTCAGGTATCAGCTGACAAATAAGAGCGCATGAGTGTGCATGCAATAACTCACTCCAGATTTAGCATTTCATTCTCTCCTCTAACCTTGTTTATTTTCCTTAAAGCCCTCAGGGCTGGAATTGCTTATTTGCCTGAGTCACGTGTCTTATTAAACTAACTGTACAACAGAATCAGAGGTACTAGCAGGTTTTTTCCCCCCCCTCTCTAAAACATTTCACCTCATATTAATATTAACTGGGACTAAACTGCACAGCTTTGACTACCTTAAAAAAAAAAAAAAAAAAAAAAAAAAAAAAAAAAAAACCACCACCACTATAAAGGAAGAGAGCAGAGATCGTAAAAATATTAGTGAACAAAACTGGAGCTATGTCAAGGTTAGAAAAACACATACTGAGAACAGAAAATATTTACTACAATTCATGATTCATGTTGCAAGGCCATTACTTCTGTGGAATCAGAAGACAGGCTTGGAATGTAAAAATAAAACAAAAACAACAAAAAAATAAAATAAAAAACCCTAAGAGGAATAGTATTCATTTTCTGATGTACAACAACCATGCAATACTCCAACCAAAAAACACTGTTAGATCTATAATATCTTGCCAAAGGACTACCTAGGCTAAAGCAGTTTAATGACACAGACTAACATGTGGATTTCCTCATCACTCACCCTTGTGCAAGAAAAACTCTTAAACTCTTGTTTTGCTGATGGTTGCAGCTGTGAGGAATCTTTTTGCTGATATGCAAAGGATTTTTCCTGAAATGACACCACTGTTGATACAAAAGACTGCAACATGAAGCCAGGACAGAATGACCTGAAATAGAATCTCTTCACTGTCTTACCAAAAATACATATTCTGATAAGGTCTGTCAGATGTTCACATGTACCAGAGAGGCTAATCGAGACTCACGTGCAGCTAGCAAAGTACTAACCCTGTAAAACCGGGCAGACCTACTTTAAGCAGGAAAAAAGAGGACCTGGCTGCCAAAATCCCCTCCAGCCCCCTGAGCAGCAGAGCACCTGACCTGTGATTTGTCCAAGCGAGGTAAACCTGTGAGCAAGTTAATCACCAATATGAAATACCAAACTGCTTCAACTCTTGTGTTTTACTGTGCTTGTACATAACATGCTCATTAGCAAAGATTCCTAGAATTTTGCCTGTCCTTCAATTGTCTTTATCTCACAAAATAACTCTTTTTAGAGATAATGTGACTCTGTAGTTTTACATCGATATTTTGACTATTTGAGAGTCCCAGCTGTAAAACTCCTATTTCTGAACACAATGATTTGCCCCTTGGGTAAGAGTCAAGTATGCCCTGCAGAGGCAAACAACATAAAATCTTCAGGGAACTAAGCACCGGGAGAGCAGAGGTTATAAATCCCAGAAATTCCTATTGCTTGTGATGCATTTAGGTACCCCTTAGGCTAGGCACTTCAGTGAGCCCTGAGTTTGTCTGTTGTGTGTTTTTCTTGATTCTTCTCTCACCAGAAACGCTTTTCCTGACATACATGCAGTTAACAGACAGGAAACCCTTGAAAAAAAAAAAAAAAAGCAGCTTCTAATGTAAAGCTTTAATCCTTTCAGCCAAGCCTCATGTGCTCACGTAGGTATGAATGCATGCAATCTTTAGCATTGTAAAAACTGACATAAACCTTTGATCAAATAAAATCAACAAATATGCAAATCAAGCAACTTTTTTAAAAAGTGTAGGATGTATGTTGATAATATAAGCAGGAACGGAAGAGAAGCTATGCAGTCAAGGTTGACAGTCACTCGATAGCAATAGGACTTGGCTCTCCACACCTGTAACACGGGCATGACGGGTGATCCACGTTCACATGCGCCCTGGTAAAATGTGAGCAAGGTCACAAACACCAAACGGGACGATGCTCGCAGGCAGATATCCCAGTACAATGCCTTAAAACCTTCCACGGTTTGCTGAAGGTACCAATGCCACACAAACCCAAACCAGCAGTACTTACCTAAACTTAAACCAAATTAAGGAACGAGTTGCAAGTGGAAGATAACATGCTCCTATATCTTTCACACTTCAGATTTATTTCAGATTTCCAAGCAGGTGGGAATAGAGGGAAGCCTACGCCTGTCTTGGGCCGACAGGAGGTTGGGAGTGCACAAGACATAGCCGATGCATCAAACTCGAATAAGAAATTCACAAAACAACCCTGAGGTAAAGAGGCAGGACGCAATGCCATGGCTTTAAAAGAGCTTACATTGGTATATATCCTAGGGCATAAAAACGGCACCCTTCTCAATAAGGGAAACTGCAGGAAGCACATGCTTGTCTCTGTACCTATGTGTGTTTGTGTATATATATATATATATATATATATATACACACACACACACACATATATATATATACACACACACACACACACACACACATATATATATATATATACACACACACACACACACACACACACACACACACACACACACACACACACACACACACGTATACAAACAGATATTTTTTAAGCTTCAGATGAAGAAACTCGCAACTAATCCCCCAGATTTAGCCCTCGCGGCACCTGACCTCCCGCGGCCGCCGCCGCCCATGCGCGCCCCGGCCCTGCCGCGTGCGGCTTCCGCGCGGAACCGGCGCCCCGCGCGGAGCCGCGCACGGGCCGGGCGGCAAACGCCGCTCGGGGCCGTTTCCCCGCCGGTGCTCGAGGCCGCCGCGCACCTGCAGCCAACGGGGCCTCGCGGCGCCGGCAGAAACCGAGGGCACGGCGCGAGACGCCGCAAAACCGCGCGCGCGCGCTGCCCTCCCCTCTCCCCCCAGCAGCGGAGGGAGGCAATAATTAAAGCAAGAAAAATAATTAAATTTGGAAATAAAGACCGCCGCCGGCCACGTTACCTCCGCTGCCGGCCGCGCCGCTGCGTGTGCCGGGGATGCTCGTTCACTCCGCACGCGATGGCGGCCGCTCCGCCCCGCGCCCGCCGTCGCCTCCCCTCCCCTGGCAGGAAACCGTCGCCTCCCTCAAGGAGTCGCCTCGGGGCCCGGCCCCTTCACGCTGCTGCTGTCGCCGCCGCCGGGCGTCCCCTCAGGCGAGCGGCAGCCGCCGGGGGGTCGCGAGGCCTTCCCGCCTTCGCGAGATGGCGGCGTCGCCTCAACGGGCGCTTCCAGCGCGGCGGTGGCGGGGCCGTTCCCGGAGCCCACGGGCGAGGCGAGGCCGAGGCGACCAGGCCGGGCCCACGTGTGTCCAGGGGGCTCTGGCCCCGAAGCATGGGGAGAACACGGAGGGAGCCCCCCGAGTGCAGCGGTGCCTGCGCTGCCGTGTGAAAGCCAGCCCTGCGGAGGGGCTTCCAGCACCTTTCCCGAAAGTGGGGTTTTGGGAAGCACCCTGCAGCAAGCTCTGAAAACCGTAATAATTTTTTTGCTCTTTAAATGACTTACCTGGGGTCTCCTAGCAAAGATTTTTCTTGTCTGCCTCTCTTCCCATCACATTGATGGTTTTGGCATGTTCTCAGTCGATAAACTGTGCCCAGTGTCTCCCGGCTTCCCCTTTTCTGCCCTTGCGGCTGTTCCCCGGGGGGCAAGGGAAGGTTAGCGCCCGGGCTGGCCGCAGGGCTCAGGAGACGAGACGAGACGCAATCGATAATCTTGGTCTTGCTCAAAGCCTCCTTACTCTCCCGCAGCCCGCGATGGCTATCTGCACACTCAAAACAGATGAGTCACAGGTGGGTTTTCTCCATAGAATATATCAGGGCCGGGTATCTGGTGGGAAGATTAAACAAAGTAAGGTTTTATTAAATTCAAAAGGCTCTAAAAGCATGGTGAAAGGCAATCTTTATGCTACAGTGCCCACAAACATTTGGTAAGCAAAATGGTGGAGTTCAGTGCCGTTACTCTGAAACTTAATATTTCCAATTTCCATATTTTAGTAGTTTTTTCTTGCCTTTGCTGTCACCTAGACCATTAACATACAATGCAGCTGCTGCCCTCCTCTATGACTGTAGATATTCCTTAGGCTGTCTTCGGAAAACAGTAAACAAAGTCTTGTTGACTTTTTTTAAGTGCGCATATACAGAGCAGAAGCTTCCTGGTTGCCGTCCAGACTTCATTTCCAAACAGCCCCATAGCAAAGCAGACTGCTATTTGTAGGTCATAATCAGAGAGCGCCTGTTTTTCTTAGCACTTTAATTATCTTTACCTTTGTTTCAACTCTTTGTTTGGCTTTTGTCTGTTTTAGGTCTTCTGCAAGAAGCTCCTGGGGCTGTCTCTGTGTTGAGGTAACTGTGCTCTATCTCTTGCCTCCTGAAGCTACTGAAAATGTTGTAACACAGCAAACAAAACCAGTCTGCCTTCTCCGGGTGCTTACCAGCCCTGATCAATGGCTTCTTTGTTTTTAATCCATTTAAGGGCTGATACAGAACAAAAAGAAGTGGCAGACATACCCAGAATGTGTCACAAGTTTATGCAGTGTGAAAATAACTGATTACATGCAAAGATAATATGAAACGTTGGGCAGATGGTAAAATATTTTAGTCATTAGTTGCCACAGTAAACAAGATTGTGTCTTCTTTTGCATTAATCAAAAAAAAGAGGGGATGAATGTGGATGGAAAAGATGCAGCTGAATGCAGTTGTTGCTAGAGTGCCATTTAAGCTCTCAGAAATTGAATCTGCTGAAGACAACAGTCATTACTCAAAAAAAATCATAAAATGTCAGATAATTAGAAAGTTGCTGTTAGGAGCAAGAAATAGATGAAAGCTGAAAAGGCATAGGAAACAAATTATGCAGCATATGCTGGAGTATAGAGGATAACATTTTATTTTATAATGCTGAAAAAGATTTATCAGAAAATAATGCTTCTTCAGAATAGCATAGACTTCAAATAGATTTCAAACTAGAAGTCTGCCTTTTGAATTCTGGGAACTTGTAATACTGTAGGGGTATGACAGACTTTTGTGACAATGTTGTAAGCACTCGTAGAGTGTTTGCAAGATCAGTGCCCAGATAAGCAATTTTCACAATAATCATCAAATAAATATTTTTGTCCATTTTGGACTTGAGGAAAATAGGTTCATATCTTTATAACATCTCAATTTTATAATATCAGATACACATCATTCTGGACTCTGCATCCCGTTCTCTTCTTCCTATAGATTACCTCTGCACACTCACTCTCCTTCTCCATAAGGGGCCATTCATAAGTTTTGTTTATACAGGACTCCACAGTTTTTAGGTGCTAACCGAGAAAACCTAACACCTACCTTTTTTTTTTCTTTTTTTTTTTTGTCTGGCTAGTAGTTCCAATTCAATATCTCTGAGAAAGTATAATTCAGTCAAAAAAAAAACTTCAGAGAATAAATAGATTAAATACTACTAAACAAATGAAAATTAGACTTGTATAGGACTAAAAGAAACCCAATCCACAGGAGACTTGTTAAATTATTTTAGAACATGACAGAGTCGCAGTGAAAACTGCTGTCAATTCTAAGTGAATCTGAACCTCAGTCATCAGCTTTGTCATTGTTTGCAAATTAATCCTGGTGTACAGGGTGGGTTTAAGCTCATCCATACCACATGGGTCTCTCAAGAAGGTTTTGGCCAGACACTTCATTCGGGGAAGAATAATGAGCATGTATTGAGCTCCTGGTAGGTCAGTGTCAAAAACATGTTTTGGATATATTAAGTAGCGCTTGTCATTACATGGAATTAAAGCAGATGAAACAAATATTGCTTCTAGCTGTATGTTTGAGAATTTATGTTTTCTTTTCAAATGTTGCTTTAAAAGATGAGTTGTGGGACCACTTTTGAGCTTCTGTTGAAAGATATGTTCTGTGGAAACATGCGTTATTCCTAGGGATCATAACATAACTTGGGAAAGTAAATCTATGAAATAAACCAGATCCCACCAAATGACTTTTTTTTTTTAATATATGCTTAAAAGTAGAGATTCTTCTCTACAGATTGTAACCTGCATCATCCCAAACAACACCATCTGAGCTCAGTGCAGTGACAACCATGTTTTCCATATTTTCTCAGTGAAGCAACAGAAATGGTTCCAAAAATAAGTTAAAGTGCTCTTTTGTTTTGTTTTCTTTTTCATCAAACTTTTGATGTAGGTGGTTTAAGCAGAATAAATATTACAAATGAGAGTGACTACAAGCACCAAAATTCGATAGCATTTTGCACAGACAATTTGATAATTGTCCGAATTTAAGCTTCTAAATTTATCTTCCCATGCTTCCAGTTGCATGTCTCTTCCTGCTCCATTTCGCTGACTTTCAGCATTCTGGTGGTTCTGGCACTTGTCTGATCTCCTTGGTGAGGCAATTCTGGCCACGAAGCTGACAGAAAATACTTTATTTGCATTAATTTTCTGCTATCAAAATTGAACAACTATGGAGTAAGCTAGGAGCAGAGGGGAAAGAGGGAGAAGGAATTTGTCTGGTTTGTCTTATCTGGCTGCAGTCTCATTTGGGTCATCTGTAGGTTAATATTAGGCTTTCTTTTATGGAAAACTTGTTTTTTAGCAGTTTAATTAAAAAAAAAAATAAGCTTCCACAACCCATCTTTTCATTTAATTTTTCTTACTTGGTTCTCCTGCCTTTCAGGTGACTTTTTTACACCCTCATCCACACTTCATCAAAGTTTATTATTTGTTTATTTATATATAGTACACATTGTTATGGTATTTTTTTCTTTGTCGATGTATATGCTGCAAAGCAGTAGGACAGATGTCTGTTCCAAAGTATAAGCAGTACTTCAAACACTATCAATAAAACCTTGTTAGGACAGCAAAGAAGCAAAACAAAAGAAATACAGATCTTCAAGATATAGTTAAAAGGACTCATGTATTTATTAAGGATTCTTCTGAGAAACACTGCAAAATTTCTTGTTTCAGTTTATTTTTGCTACTGTAATCTACTCTAAGTAGAATGTTCAAGTTTATGGCTTCCTCGGTCATCTTTTGGGGTTTAGGTGGAAAAAAATATCCTTTGCAACTATATTTATTTTTAAGAGAGTAGATTGACTTTAATTTTTAGACAACTAAAATCAGCATTTAACTATTGGACCCTGTTCGCACACGGTACACATTGCCTTATCTATGTTTAATTGACTTCATAAGAATTTGGATATCTATTAATCACTAACTTCACTTTCTTGGAAAACAACAGGAGAGTTATTCTAACCATTTCTCCAGGATTTATAAAACAGGAAATATTTCTACAAATACAGATTTTGCCCTTGTCTGTTGGAAAGCTAGTAAGAATGCCAGTATACAAAAACAAGCCGAGGAGAGACTTAGTGTAAACATTCTTAAGAATAAATCACTTTTACTTGTTTCAGGACCCAAATGGTCCCTGAAGTCCTCAGTGCTAGCATTTATAACATGTCTTGACAATATTCTGATAAATTTCTTGAAGATTAAACATTTTGAAGGTTTTTTTTTCTTTTTTAAATACAGCATATATTGTGCAACTCAGCTTTCCAATATGACTGCTCAGCCTTTCTTCAAAATAGCAAAATTCCGGTGTGTTATAAATTTCTTTTTATTATTGTCAGTCCTTTTGTGAAATTTTTTACTTGGGTTACCTGTCCCTTTCAGTGAATAAAATAAGTAAAAGCTGAAGTATGGAAGCTTAGAAAGTACTAATAATACTCAGCAGTGGTTACATTGATACTACATTTGCAAGCAGCTAGCTACTAAAGCCTGAAGCCAATGTCATCATTTTGTTTGTCTTAACATGCTGAGTCAAAACTTTGTGATTTAACTTCAACCAGATGTTCCTTGGCAGAGCTGCTTTGAGTTCAACTCCTTTAACTCAGACCCCAGTGATACAACTTTACTTCAGTGTGCTCCTGTTACTTTTCTGCTAAAGAGTGAATCACTCTTATAAATTTATAAGTTTACATAGCATAGGCAGACCTTGTAAAATAAACAAAACCCCACTTTCCACAAATATGAGATCAGAACTCCCTTGAAGTTTTTACTGAGCATTTACTCAAGACTGCATGCTACAAGAGTAGTATTTTCAGAATATATTTGCATATTTAGTAAATTCTAAGAAGTTGTGAAATATTTTAACAGAGTCTTTAGGTAAACTGCATTTTATTGAAACGCAGGAGGATTTATTGCCAATCTATTTGCCTTTACAATTAACAGGATAACCCCATTATTGGATTTAGCACTTTCTCAGCCAGCCTGCTATTTCCAATTTCTAACCTGCTCTTTGCTAAAATTAGAATGATTTCAGCCTTGAAATTAAAATTAGAGTTGGCTTTGCTAACTTTTCAAAAATGATTTCTCAGCAGTCTGTCTGTGTGTGTTTTCCCCTTTGCTCCTTTGTTCCACACTTAGCTCTTGATTACTTCATGTGTACAGCGTCCCACAGAGCAGACTGTAATGGACTAATTAAAAACTACCAAGAGTTTCCCAAGTTATGCAAGATCCCCACAACTATGAAAAGCCTTTTCAGCTTCCTGTTCACATGCTGTGAAACACCGTAAATCAACCTTTTGAAAATAAGCACAACTCTGCTGTATGTACTTACAGATTTATTTTAGTTTAAGAAGAAAGTGAAGAGAACACTTAAATCTGTAAGAGTAAGTGAACTGAGGGCAAGTACTTAGGCATACGTGTTAGTGGTCAGACAGTATGCTAGAGAAAACTATACCTCATGATTCTGGGTATCACATTACTGTTAGCGGAGGTCAAGAAGTTATTTTTACCTCAGTGTCATTAGTGTGGGAAAGCATGGAAGACCTCCGCTTATTTTGAAAGCAACCCCTACCAGAATCAAAAAGCACTAGGAATGGTCAACTGGCTGGTACCCACTGCTCTGCTTTATTACTATCTTCACTATCTCTTCTCCAGATCAAAAAGCTATTAAGTCTTCCCTTGGCCTTCTCATTTTTTAGGCCAAACAGAATTTTATCAATTTTTCCACCATTGTCAGGTTTCCTCACTGCTTATCAGCCTTCCTCCCTCTTCTGCGCCTGCAGGCCCAGAGCTTCACACTCTTTTCCAGTGAAGATGTTGCCAACGTCGAATGGAAAACACCGATTACTTCAGCATTTTGCACGCGTACGCGAGCAAACACGGCCGGCTGTCACCTCTGTGTTCCCCTCCTGGTTTCCTGTTCTATTGTGATGAGACACTCTCACAATACATTTAAGTGGGATAAAAACAAATCATAATTTGCAGTTATTCCGAGGCTAAAATCCTCCTATCTTTGTTTTTTTTTTGTTTTCCAGCTGTATTTCTTACTTAATTGCTCTTCTCAGATTCTTTTCACAGATAATATTTTAACAAGCTAAGAAAAGTATAGAGCTCTTTTTGGCTAACAAAGGAAAACAAGTCGTCACTCTTATCTAGGACAAACAATTTTCTTTGAAAGTAAAGGATGGACTAATTGTACAGAACTTTCTGGAACACTTCCAGGTTGCTTCTGGAAAGGTGAAATGGAGTTGCACATTCTGTTCAGATGGATTTTTCTGCTGCTGTGTGGAAAGTTCAGAAACAACACTTGGAAATCCATGTGTTGAAAGCCTTCAGACGTATCACATTTCATAGGTAAAGGAGTCTTCAGTTGAAGTCACTACTATTTAATTTAGCCACTCTGCCATCCAGAGGGACCTGGACAGACTAGACACCTGGGCGGTCAAAAATCTCATGAAATTCAACAAGGCCAAGTGC
>JAUBNY010000712.1:2694583-2710060 GCA_032275445.1 Crypturellus soui
GTAGACAGTAGTCATTTTGTGCTAGATACAAATCAAACCAGCTCAGTTTGGAAGCAGTAAAACACACAGGAGTATGATGCTGGCATTGCTGCAGCAGGTACTAACACTGTCATGATTCTGAAATAAATATCCACTAACCATTCCTTGATTAGATAATTCCTAAAATTAGCCTTGCTTCCAGATCTGATCTACTTCAGACTTGTTCTCACTTGCATGGATTTACCAATCTACTGAAGCTGCTAGCTAGAAAGGAGCGATCACATTTGTATCCCTCCTCTCAGGGAACACTCGGCCAAATGTTTCCAGAGGACAGGCTAGAGAATTGGCCTTATGCTTAGCTTCACAGTATGTAACTTCTGTGTCTCCTGAATGAACCTGAAAAGCTTGAGGTTACTCTCCATCTTTCTGACATGTCCAAAATGGCAGTAAAGACTCAACTGTTTCTGTTTATCAATCACAAAGGTTGTTACAAATCAGACAATGTCCTTGCATAGGAACAAACTTAGTTTTGCACTAACCTTTGCATCCATCATAGTGTAGACTGCAGTGGAAATTGCTTCCTTGTTTATATTAGCCAAAATTCCCTTTAGGACATCTGTGCATTCTGCAGAAGGAATAAAGCATTAAGTACCATAGGTTACAATTGAACATATGTATATATTTCTGCATCACAGTTAGTTGCAGGCACTGCACCTAACTTTTCAAGTTTTTGCTATTAATTGAGTAGCTACTGATAGATGAAATCAGCTTAATGCAGCTTCTCCCTGATAATTCCTTCCCACACTTTGAAGTGAGCACACAGGAAGCAAGAAATGCTGAAGACGGGCTAAAATAATACATATTGTTGACAATATCTCTACCTTTATTTCCCCCCCCCCACCCCCCACTTTTTTAACATTATACTAAAAGGTTGGAAATAAGTCCTGTGAGAAAACTTTATTAAATACACACACACACGTGTATGTATATGTATGTATGTGTGTGTGTGTATATATAATACTCTGATTATGATCTAGAGACTGCTTTGTCTGCCACTTCAGTTGTCTAATGGGCTAGACCAAACTCAAAAAGGATTTATCTCCATTGCAAATCCCGCAAAGATAGCAAACCTGGAAAGTTACCTGTGATATGTGGCCTGTAATCTGGTTCTTGATGCCAGCACAGAGCAATGAGCTGCAACAGTCTATTCTTCTGTGGCAAATTGCTTGGTATGAACTTTGCTGAAGTCCCAGGACGCAAACCACTACAAATTTTCGTTAAAACTTCCAGCAGAGTTTTTTGGCCTGCAATTTATAGAAAAAAATGTCACTGCAAAGATATTAAGGACCTCAAAATTACTTTGAAATGTATTCAGCAGGGGTTATTTTGTGTTTTTGAAACCTTAGTTTGCTTTTATTCAAGCAGAACTAGAGACGTCTTAACACTGTTGTAAATAGATTTGCTCACCACCTTTAAAAATATCTGTAGCTACATTGCCACAGGTCATTTCTCAATAAAAAAATCCATCTAGATAAGTCACAAATGGGTATGTCTGCATGCTATTATTACGGATATGTCTTAAGCACACACTTTTATATAAGGCTATGCAGCTGCATTATGAGGATATAAATTCTGTTGTGTAAATAGGAAAGTGCTTTGGGCAGCCACAAGATGGCAGCCACAAGTAAAAGCTCTATGAATATTAACATAATATTCTATGCAGTATTTTTAATCTCTCTTGCAAAAAACCAATTTTGCCAGGAGGGGAAAGAGAAAAAAAAAAAAAAAGAAAAAAAAGCTTTACGAATAACCCTTCTTTGGTCTGCACTTCCATAAAACAGGGATCATTCTAAGAGCATGACAGTTATTACACAATGCTTTCAAAAACAAGTTCTTTAAAACTGCTCACTTTCATCCACCAGGATAAAGAAAGCAAGTTTCAAGGCTTTCTGAGCCTTGAAGCTTCTGAGCATGTTGCACAAACCACCATTTCTTGAAATTTGGAGCAGCTTTAGAAAATGGTAGGAACACACAGTTCTGCTCATCTGGTAAGCTACTGACCATTAACCTGTTGCCCAATTAAAAACGTCGACTGTCACAAATACAAAAGGGTATCATTTCTCAGTAAAGGTAGACATAAAACTCAGCTCTCAGAGTAACAAGAGTGCTTTGGCAAACAGATAAATAATAAAAGTGAGGCAAGAATCTGAAAAAAGGTCAGTTACTTTGGAAACGACAAGGATTTGTTGACTTCTGGATCCCATAACGTGGAGCTGTGCACTGTGACAATGATAAAAGGCAAAGGGACATCTCAAACAACCGTGCTATTTTTATCATCTTCCCTAAGATAAGGCAGTTGGTGGAAGAAAACAGAAGACAAAATCAGATATGAAACAGAGAGAAGTACCTTCAAATGGTTTCTGTCTGCTAATGCTCTCCCAACACAGTATTCCAAAACTAGGAAAAAAAAAAAAAAAGAAAAAAAAAGTGAAAGAATGGTTATTAGACAGGAAGTCTGTGTTCTCATTATTTCCCCAAAATTAGTTTATTGGTTTGAAAGAGGTTTTTCAAGACAAAGTCTACCCTAAGTCCACAAGATTCTTTTTCTTGCATTATTGAGCTTCAATTACCAACTGAGCTGTTTTTACAAAATAATAAGGTTCAATTAGAATTGCATTTCAGGTAGAAATCTAAATTAGCTCTTGAGGATTGCAAAACATTTTCCTAGCCTTGCTCCTTCATTTGTGTTGTTTAATAGCAACTAAAAAAAGCTGGACATTACAGCAGTTAGTGACCAGGGTATAAAGAACTTGATCCTAGACTACCATATCTGTTTCAGCAAATTTTGATAGATAATTCCACAAATGCTTTTACTTAATACCTTTACAAAATATTAATGTATATGGACATACATGTAACTTACATACAGTTAAGTAATATTTGACATAGCACACACTTTCTTTCTCCGTTGCACCATTGTCTAGACATATACCTATCTCAGACAGTGAGTCACATCTGAACATCTAAAATTAAACAGGGAATGACATACTGGAAATTAATTATGCTACCTGAAAGTAAATCTCCACTCTTCCCTATGCCAAAATACTGTGTTTATGAGCAGCATCAGATTAGTCACATCATTTATAGGTATCCTGAAATGTAAGGCATTATGTGTTTCGTCTTAGTGCCTTGCCCTCTAGCAGTTGTCTCCAGAAAAGATAAAAGTTCTCAGAATAGAAGAGTGGTTAGAAGTTATCTATAATGTAAGCCCACAGGCTGCATATGCCTGTTGTGATGATATACATCCATACAGCCAATAGTTGCACTTGGGGATTTTGTCTCATTTACTGAGGCAATTATGAAGTATGCTATGTGTCCAAACAAAAATAGATAAGTGATAAACTTAAGTTGATAGTTGATAAGTGATAAGTTGATAAGTGATAAGTGATAACTTAAGTTGATAGTTGATAAGTGATAAAAAATAACAAAATAGATAAGTGATTTATATGAAGGATGAATATTAAATTAAAATTTATTAATGCCTGAGCATGTACTATACCAGGAGAGAGTCTATGAGACATTAATGGGACACTGTTGAGATAAAAGTCTTATTCCTAGGTGGTTTTATCTACGTGTGAACAACTCTTCCTGAAATGAAATTCAGCAACAGTTCATACATAGAAACAATGCGAGTTATTGTTGCTAGGTTCCTAAATATATATGAAAAAGTTGTACTAGCGGTTTTGACACTATGTTATACTTTTTTCAATATTTAGGTCCGTTATATAAATGTTTACATAAAAGAACAGTCCTTAACCTTAGTATATTGCTCTAATATGAGGAACTGCAGTTTAATTCACTGCTACAAGAGGCCTCATGTAGAATACTATCCAAATGCACTATGTAGATTAGGTACTTTTGTAGTAGTGGCATTTTATCAACATGAGATTACACAGCAAGGATTAGGCATGAGCTGCTAGAAATCCCATTCACCTGTAAATATCACCCTCCTGTGAAGGAAAACCTCCTTCAAGCGTTTCAGGAGAGAGGTACACGAAATCCTGGCAGTTTCTGTAATTGCAGTTCTGCACGTCTGACCGCTGCTGCTCTTTCCTCCAGGAGGTTAGACCATAATCAGATATCTACAGAGATGGGAGAAAAAGTGCATTTGAATAACCACACCTCAGTCTTAAGTGTTGATTGCTAGAGTATTTACTCTATGTTTGCAGGGACAGGACAGTCACTGGGTTTTCCATTAGCAGGCTGCAGGCTAAAAGCACGAAGTTCCCACCTTGGCTCTGTACTGGGCATCCAGAAGGACATTGGAAGGTTTAAGGCTGCCGTGGCAGAGGGCAGGCTCGAGGCTGTGAAGGCAGCAAAGTCCTTCAGCCACATCCCAGAGGATCCTTAGGAGCAAGGGAAGCGGAAGCTCCGGGTACAGCTGGTGCTAAGGAACACAAAACACAGGAGTTGGTAGTGTGGAAGTGCTGCTACTCACATTCCCTGCTACTATCCCATTAAAAAAAAAAAAAAAACTGCTTTTGTGTACCTCGTGGATGAGGGAGTGGAGGGATCCGTTGTTCATCCATTCAGTCACTGTCCCCACGAGCCCACAGTGCTGGTAAATGCCCAGAGAAGGTAGGAGACGGTCAGACTGGTAATGCTGGAGAGCTTCCACATCCTGAAGCAGAAGCTTCCACTCCCTGTAACAAACAGCAAGGTCAGAGGCACTGCAGACTGAAAGGAATTTCAGCTAGAGGTGTGGAGTGACATACAAACTCAAAGATAACCATGTGGTTAACAGCATTCACTTCATTTGTGTTCGGTAGGACCAATATTATATTGCCTACCAAACAATTTGAAGAAAAATGGCCAATATCTTTTGTAGTGTAGTTTTCTAATGTAACATGGAAGAACTCTAGGTGCATTAGTATGTGTGGGCACAGATTAAAGCAGGATGTGAAAAGTAAACACAGGAGGAAGCTGTATTATAGGACATGCTAGTTGGGAAAAAAATTCTACTGCTCTTTCATATTTTTGCTATTAGCAAACTCCTCTTTTAAGGAAGTTATGGTCTTCCCTGCCTATCTGATAAGACCATGTTAAAGCATGACACACAAGTTTACTAGACTTCTTTTGTCCTAAAAACAAGCAAAACACTCCCTCCCATTGATTTTTAATTGAAGATAATAGTTTAGAAAGCAAGTGCTGCCAAGCGTCAGGGACAGTTAAAGTTTTATCTGATATACTGTTTCTTCCTCCTCTGTAATAAGTGAAACCCTGTGTGTTCCACTAGGACACTTTCACTTTTATTCTGACAAAAGCCACACCAATTTCCACATTCTTAGCAAACAAGCTTCAAGAGTGCTTATGTGTACATCAGACATGTTTATTTTTGATAGAGTCAGATCAAAGCATTTCCTAAAATGCTCTGGTCTTGCATCATCAGAAATAGTACAGGGTTATTCTCAGAAACTTTCTGCGCCTTTGTCAGCACACTGGAATTCTGTAGGCGACAGGCTGTTGTCCATCACTTGGTTTATTCTTGTAATTACAAAAATCACACACCTTGCTGCTCTGTAACCCTGGCCACCCCTCCCTCCTCCCATTTCTATTTTCTTTCATCTGTACTAACTGTTTTAGATAAAAATCAGCTGAGAACTCTTCAAGATTCTCCAGGAATATGCTTCCATGTTGCCTCCTGGCTAGTTGCAATCCATAGGAATGAAGACATGATGAGGGATCAGAAGATCCTGGGCATGCCACAATTCACCATTCTGGTGCCATCCCTGTGCTTTCTGCTGCCAGTCTGTTCTGGTGGTGGCTAGGGAGGACACCTACCTCTCTGCAGCATTCTGGCTGCTCAGCAGCTTCACCGAGATGGGAATATTCCAAGGAACATGGAAGGCTTTGAGTGCAAAGCCGGAACTCGTCCTGGTCAGGGTAAAACTATCCAAATCTTCTGGTGTTATTACAGGCAACTGCTTGGCCATTTCTTCATTGCAGGCCTCGGGAGGAGAGGTGCAGGAGAGGAAAGAGAAACAAACAAACAAACAAACAAACAAACAAAACATGTTTTTAGACCTCTTTTTTTTGTTTTTCCTCACTACTACCAAAATGTTGCACGAACCCATATTTCCCAAATGCTCTTCATCCTAATCCAGTAGTTTTCCTTTTACTGTTCTCTGGGTCCAATTTTTCATATTAAGACAGGGAAGGTATACTAATTGCAGAGGACTATCTGAACCATATCTTACTTTCTGAGGCTGCAAGGCTAATTAACTACTTGTTCCATATTATTTACACCTGATCACTTGGAAATGTAGAGCCATTATTTCTAATATAGATTATGATTTTTGAAATAATACTGAATTTTGTATATAGCAACAAATAGCTTACAATTACATGCTAGACGGAAATAGTTTTCCTCACTTCTCATGGATATAATCAAATTTTTCAATAACCAAACCCAGTGCATGGTCTACATCACTCCTTCATACCTTATTTAATATGACCGCATGTCAACACAAAAGTAATGGATCAAATTTTCTGCTGCCATAGACTGTCAGAACTCTATTAAATGGAACTGTATTCTGCACAGCAGCCACTAATTTGACCTATAATATATATTTATAGCACCTCTCTGGGACAATACGAATGTTTGACACAAACAAATGACCTGACAGTACACATGGATGCAAGATAATCACCTCCAAAGAGCATCACCTGTGCTACTGCAGGAATAAGACATTTTTAATGATGCCTCAAAGATAATTTAGACAGAGATAACCAAACGTTAATGGTGAACAAATAAAACAAGGCTATGCTGTCATAACTGAGCTGCTTCTAGTTCCTGGCCAATATATTTTCACTTAATTTCAGCATCTCTACTGAGACATTTTCACAATCACCATGGGGTACTAAGCTTAGCTTTGCATCTAACTAGAGCCAGAATGCAAATTATAAAAATACTGTAGATCTGCCCAAAAGGTTGCAACAGTATCTGATTTTTGATGGGAAAGAACAGTAAAACTTGTCATTTTTTTAATATATTACTGTAATTTGAAAGCAATAGTAGTTCAATTAAATAGTGCCATTAGGTGGTTCAGTTTTAGTTAATAATAAATGAAAAGTGCTATGAGACTGACAGACAGGATAACAGTTTGATAAAATTACAACAGGCTCTCTGAATGAAGATGAATTTCCAAACAAGCCCTTTACCCTTTAAAAATGGTGAAGACAAAGCATGCATATATAAAAAAAAACTAAATTTAACAGAGGTAGTCAAAAGCATTTTTTTTCATGTTTTATCTCTACACTAAGATAAATATCATTTAAATAATCAAAATAATTTACTTAGACCTTCAAATGTAGGACAAAGAAGATATAACAATGAATACAGAATCTAACGCATTCATGAGTATGTCTATTTATATTTCAGATGGAATTGGTAAAGCTATAGGAATTTTTGAATCTCTTGCTAGCTGATTATTTAGGTAAAAATAAAAACTTGGTCTTCAGCTGCTGGATTTGCAAAACCTAACTCAAGTAGAAATTTTTGCAAAAATAGAATGAAAAACCCTTTGACCTTCATGAGTTACAAATCATCAGATGTCAAAAATATTTTTCCCTATATCAGGTTCTGTGCATCTATTTCCACCCAGGGACATAAGAGTAATTTGTTGAGTATCCTCAAAAGAGATTTTAGCCTTAAAATCAAAGCTCTTCTACTTATTCAGAAAATCCAGTAAAAACAGCCATCCATATTGCTGAAATAGAGTGAAAAATCAAGGAATATCAGACTATTGAATGCAGTTATGGAAAACAGTCTCTGTAACTCTCAGACTGAAAGTTTAGTTCATAGTTCTGCTCATCTGAACCTTTTTTTCTTCTAAAAAGAAATCCAGCATCAAACCACAAAACTAGTATTTCTTAGGTTACTTTCGCAATGAAAGTTTCTGTATTACTTTTAATGAGGCACCATTTGAGGCATCCAACACCTTTGCAGTCTTCTCCCAGTCAAGGAGGGTGAGGGAGAGCCCTGAAACAATTTATTCCAACTTTCTCATTTTAAAGGTGACTCTAAAAGCAAAACACAGCAAAGATACTTTGCTTAGTACTAGAGAAACTTTTCTGGGTTAATATTTGAATGTCCAAATAAAGAAAAATGGAAACACAATACAACTTACCTACAGGAACAGGGACATAAACCATGGAGCAGCCGATGGTCAGGCTGCAGTCGTGGTTTGAGTTGCCTGCGCCCAGCCCAGCTTTCCTGCCCTGACTCAGCCACACTGTTTTTCTCTCCTTCTATTGGCCACTCGCAATTTCCTGGTAAGACAGAAAAACACATGTAACTCTTTAATGCCTGCAGGTGCTGGCTTGGTAGTCACCCATAACAAATGGTAAAGATTACAGAAAAAGTGCTAGATTTTTTTTTTTTTCATGGAATATGCCAGGAAGGAAAAACACCTTACTGGATCCAGGCCAAATGTGGGTGGAGAGCTGTATGAAGACTTCCCAGCTGATGCTTGTCTCTGCAGCAGATTAAAACAACAGCACAAGTGCAAAATTCTCCTAACTTTGTCAGTAAAGTTGATCTTAAAACAGGTTGCTCGCTTTCTGACTAGAAAGCAGGTAAGCCTGGAGGTAACAGCTTGCAAAGACCTGAGACTCAAGTGGCTGAAAAGCACGTGGGGTTAAGATCAAATGCAAAGCAGCTGTGCGTTCTCTTCACAACTGGGTAAACTGCATACTGAGCTACAACAGGAGAAGGGAGGTTTGCAACATGAGGGAAGTAATTTTGCCTGTGTGCTCAAAGATGGTGAGGCTGCCTCTGGAGTTCTGCTGTAGGTCAGTCCAAAGAAAATGTTGAGAAACTGGTGAGGGTACAGTAGATGCCTACCTAGATTATCAGGGGTGTCAGAGCACGCTGGTAAGAGGAGAGGATGGGAGTGCTGGTCGTGCTCTGTCAGGTGCAGGAGCCTGCAGGGTAAGCTACTAGCAGCCAGCAAGTACTTGAAGATCAGTTGCAAAGATAATGGGGCCAAATTCTTTTTGATAGCGACAGATGATAACAACAAGCAGCATGGCCAGGTGTTTCACTTTGTGAGGTTCAAGTTGGATGGTAGAAAAAGCTGTTTTTACCATGTGGGTAATGCAACACTAGAATTAGTTACTTTTAAGATTTTCTAGAATCAGCTAGACAGAGCAATGGTCTAGCAGTGCTACCACTTTGAGCAGGAAAAAGTTCCAGCACTTTTGTCATTTTGAAATAACCTGGTGAGGTTAACTGTATTCCTGCTAGGTGCTGGGCTTACACATTCATGCTGAAGATTGATGGGACTGTTGAATTCAGGTGAGGAATTTGGGAGAAATCAGTCATAATTCTATGGGTCAGGCTTGTTCAGAAGACCTTTTTGACTGAGTGCCTTTTGTTTAATCTCATCTTAACAAATTCTGTCAATAGGAGTTTGTCCACTGACCTCAGTGTTGATTTTGGAACAAATCAGAACCCCACAGCAGGGAGAGAACAAGCTCTAGTTACCTAATCCTGCTGTGATCCTCAGAAAGTCCCTCACATCTAACATCATATGATCATACGTCTGGGGCATGAGAGGAAGCCCCTTGCAAGTGGGAAGTGGGCAGTAGTCCACGTACAGGGCATTATTTTCTGAAAGCTGTAGCTATTGAAACAGAAGTGTCTGCTATGAAGAACAACATGAACTATTTCTGTGGTCAGTACACCCTTCCAAAAACAAAACCTGGGTTCATGAGTACTGGGGAGACAAAGATAAACAAAGATAAACAAGTGGGCAAGAGGAAAAAGACTGCAATTTATTAGCAATGCATTTGATACTGACCATAGCCTTCACTCTGTAAAATGTAGATGAATATGTTTGCTGTTTAGCTATTAATCTGTCTGCCTCAGATTGTATATTTTCTTCTTCAGTTCAAACTCACATGTGTGCCATGTGTATTGTTTAGGCTTGAGAGTGAGCCAAAAAACACATGTAGGTGGTTTTAAAATCCTAAGAAAGTAGAAATAACAGTAATGCCTAAAAGATATTATGGTCTAAGACATGAATAATTTATAGCCACCTTGCCCTCCAATTAATCAAGTAAGGCCAGATACATCCAAATTTATTACAATATGGGAGCTTTACAGGCAGCAGCATTAGAGAGGACAGCAGCATAAAACCAAGCATTGACCGTGCGAATATGCACAATAAAAGAATGACACAGTATCAGAAGATTGGAGCATTTAGGTGACCCAAATACCAAAGCCTCTGATGCATGTTCAGTAAATACTGCACTTTCAGGGGAGAGTTCTCATCACTGCTTCTCAATCTGGTTATTCCAGTCGAGCATCTGTAGAGGAGAACTTTTAGCAAAGCTAGATTCTCACAGTGCTTTTTTTCTTGAACCTCATGTGCTCATACACTGTTCTGAGAAGTAAGTATAAAAATGTGGTTAAACTTCCAATTTGTGGGATTTACATTGTATTTCACTTCTATAAAATCTGTGGTAAAGTCTGTAACCATAGCCAATGGTGTAATTGTTTACTGTAAAAGTTAGGATTCAAAATAAGCACCAACTTGCTGCTCTAGCTGCAATACTTTAAGCTACAAAATTGTAATGTCCATTTATTGTATTCCTAGCTGAACTAGAACTCTAAGAAAACTCTTTCTTCAAACACCTGTACCATGCTGTTTTGGAAACATTTACACTATCACTAATTAGATGACTAAACAAAAGCTACTGGCCTTAGGCAGTTTCTACAAAATGAACAGTGCCAAACAGCTCTGCTAATTAATGGAACCATAGAAATTTATTAATGTTTAAGTAATCAAACTTTACAAACAGGTATCACACAATGCGTAATTCATGCAAGTGTGAGCAATTAGGTTAAGAGCTAGGTGTGAACTGCTCATAGGCTATACAGAACTATCATTTTAAGAAAACATACATCAACTGCTAAATGCTTTGTAAAACAAAGCCATCGTACTCTGCAACCTGAGAGTTCGCAATCTGTTTTGGAAGATGATGTACTAAGGTACATAGAGGCAGGGCGGAGAAGTGCTAAAATTTAAGGTGCATCTATCACATACACGCAGATAAATAGTTCCAGTAAAGCTCGTGGTGAAACGTCCGAGACCTACATCGTGTGACCTTCCTGTAAGGTGCAGCGCAGGTACATAAGGAGGACAGAAGCAGGCTTTCTAAAAGCCTTTACAAATCTCAAGCAAAACTCAAGGTCTTAGAGGCAGAGGTGAGATGTGCTTTCTCCTCTAAACTGGGAAACCTTCCAGTATAACACCAGTTTTTTCACAGTTTTTGTGCTGGTCTTTTATTCCTGGTCCAGATATTGGGCTCTTGTGTCACTTCCATAACATATTAATATTTTGAATTCTATCAAGTGCTCCTTTGTTTCAAGAGTCTTAGCTCACATTTCCTTTTACAAGGAGAGATGATGTAGTTTCCTGTTCTCAAATTACTTCTGAAACTCAAATGCAACAGGATGATTGTGTCATTTGTTTCTTTTCTGGTAGCATTCAGAGGAATTCCCCTCCTTTCTCCCTGTCAAAACTGGCAGTTTGAGATCACAGGTACTTCATCCTTCAATTTTTCAAACTTCAATTTCTGCTTGTTTTGTGAGTGCAAATATATTACCATATCATTTTTCTGCATGAAGATAAACAAAAACTTCCCCCCATGCCCCCTTATGGTTATAGCTTTTACTTAATACTTTCAATATGAGTTTAAGCAAGAGGTTAATGTGCAAGGAAAAGTTGTTGGTTAATGCATCAGTAGTTTCTTAAAGACTAGCATTTCTCAACAGAAAGTATGTGCATGCACAGTGATAACTTTGGGAACACAAATTTATTGAAACAATTCTCAGTTTCAAAATGCTTTAATAAGGTAGAAGAACTACTGCAAATAGGGAGTATGAAGGTCAGGTTTCTCTTTGCTTTTTCAATTTAAATGTAATACCTGGAACACTCAGATGCATCAAAAGAAATAATTCCTATCATAAGCAGGATAGATATTGCAAAAAGCTCCAGTAGGTTTTGTACCTGAGCATCACCTGCTGGGAAGGAGGGAGATGCAGTTTAAGGAGAGCAAGTTCTACTCTCACCCTTGTTACTGACCTTCTGAGAGTCTTTTCTGTCTTTAGAAGATGACTATGTGGTGCTCAGAGAGCAGTTTGTCGAGAGGTCAGGTTTCTCCTCTTTCCTCTTCCTGTATCTTTGTCCCTTTTGTCTAGTGAATCCCTTTTGAGTCAGATGCTTTCTCACATGGCATCTTGGCTTTCGTATATATGTATTTTTTCATTGTGAGGCCGCTTTTATCAGATTGGCAACAGTTAGTACATTAAAGGATATCTGAAAGAGACATATTGCTACCAATTTCCTTTTAAATGTTTGTATAGTAGTCTACTGTAGGTCACTTGAATTTAATGACATGAACAGAAAATTCTCATTTGTTCCAATAAACATCAGTGCACTTGCAATCATTTAAGAAAATGGCTATTCTTAGGCTAAAACTGTGCTCTCAAATTGGCTGCTGTTGAACCCATTCCTGGAATCTGGCCATTAACAGAATAAACTGGAATCGAGTGTGACACTGCAAGTACAGTTATCTTCTGTGGAAGATGGCCAGCTAATGCAAAGGACTTAAAAGGAGGAGGATTTACTTTGGTTTCCCCAAAAATCTTTCCAACCACAATTGTCACTGTCCTGTGAAGATCAAACAAGCCTTTGTCTACCCACAGAATTTAAACTGGCTAAAATCCATACATTGAGTGATGTGAAGAAATAATAGCTAAAGAAAGAAGAAAACAGTTGTTTTATGGCAAAAAAAAGTTACAAAACTGCAGTCCTATTCAAAAATGAATTTAAAAATTTGAGCTCTTCACAGTTTTGTCAGTTCTTGCAACAACTTCTTTCTTTCAGAACCCAACTCTGGTAATAGGAAGACTTTAAAAAAAAAAAATTCACCTTTCATTTGAGGGCTGCCAAATTCATGCTCTCTGAACCTGTATCCGTCACAGACTCACTTGTATCCATCCACACACTGGAAAACAGCAGTCATCAGCAAGGGACATCACCAGTGCAGCTCTCCTAGCTTTCTTCAAAGGCCATCCTTAGTGAAGACTGACAAACTAAAAAATAATAAAGAAACAGTTGTATGATGTAAGAAAACACTGCAAATAATAATAATAATATTTTGGGACTGATAATTCTTGTGTTTTTCAACTCCCTTAATAGCCAATTTTTAACTGTCCATTTGAATACAAACTTAACTGAAATGTATTCTTAAAACATTACCTGATAGGTACTTTTTTGGTACTTTTTTGTCTTTTGTTTTTTTAAAGCTGGAAATAACTGAAACCAGTGTGTAGCTTGAATGAAAAATAGTTCTGTACAGGATGAACTTGACTATTGTGTTCTCACCAGGAAGCAGAAAAAAAAGGCAAAATTCCCCCTGTAGGCTGTCAAGGGGAAAGAAAAAGCACCAAGATTTACCCATGTCCTGAAGTGACATGTGCACCTACTTCCTCTTGGCCTCTTCCCCTCATAGGGAAAGTAGTTAGCAAAACAACTTATATGGGAAAAAAAGACTTAAAAGGAAACACAGAGAAATTGTGCGAGAGACTGATGCCCGCTAACGCAGGTGTGAGAGCTGTGGACTCTCCGGGTTACCTAAGTGTCACTTAGAGGTCCATAAAGGTGAGAGAAGCAGCTGGCACTAGACATTATGTCACAAATACCTGCAAGGCTCCGAAAAATGCTTCAGCAGCAGAATACAACAGGATACACACAGCACATTCTGAATTATCACTTGTAGAGTTTGGTAAGCCCTTGTGTTGTGCCCTTGCAGCTGCAAAATCAGATGGGCTGTTAGTGCTAGCACTTGGGTTTAAGAGCTGGCAGTCAGCATCAAGGCCCGGCCCCATCATTCTCTCCTCCTTGCTTGGTGTGGTTAGGACTGTCAGAGAGCTGCCTCATCTCTCAGTCACATGAAAGAAGTTGTATGTAATGCATTGAATCATGTTTTTTTTTTGTGCTGAGAAAGAATAAGGAAGGGCTCAGACTTCTTTTGGTCGCTTCTCCCTGTGTGGCTTCACATACACCCAGAGCAGCAGTAAGACTTAATATTCACACATACTTACCTAAAGGATGCTCTGGGGTTAAGTAATTCTGAAACAGAAACATTTTTAATGTTTTTTTTTGTTTGTTTTGTTTTGTTTTTTAAAGAAACAGGAAGTCATGGACACTGCTTATTCTTCTTTGCTGCTCTGAGCTTGCAAAACAATCTTCATCAACATCTCTAGGCAAGCGCACGCACAGGTCGGCATGATTTTTGCTCAGCAATTTCACTGCATCCAGCACAGTCGTCACATACCACTTTTATGTACTAGTCTAGCCTGATCTTTTTCCTTTAAGGAAAAAAAAGAAATCTTTACCTAGGTCCTTCAATTAGTAATGTTTTAAACTAAAAAATCCCAAGCCACAGAACTAAATCTAAAAATGTTACTTTAAAAATGAACATGCAAACACATGGAAAAAATAAAACTTGTTTCCTAGGTCTTTATGTTTTATAAGCAACTTAAAGTTCTTAACTTTACTTAACCAAATTAGCAAGATGTTCTCATTCTGCAGTAGGAATAGAGAAAGACAAATAAAATACCATTTCTTTGTATCTTGTCTCCCTCCCCTCCCCCCTGCATACAGGGCTCATGCAGGATGAGCTACTAGCTCTGAATAACTTTTGGTTTCCTAATCTGGTAGGGGATAAAAAGATATATAATACATAGAAGATTCTTATTTTCAGTCAAAATATCTAGTCATCCATATGGAAGTGACCTTTGCTAATGAATGAGTAACCATACTTGCTTTAAAGTATATGTCCTTCTGACTATGGTCTGTCATCATCTGACCTTTAATTGCTTGACTGGATGAGTTGGTAGCAGCATCTAAAATATCCTTTGACGTTAACATTCACAGTGTAAGTTCTGTTTTACATCAAGCTGATTAAACAGTCTAAACTGACAGCCTGTGTAAGCACAGCTTGATTAGAGTCCTGCATTAATTTGAAAAAATCTTGCAAAACAACCATGATTTACAATTTAAAAGGGTATGATGCACTAAAATATTTTCAGCTGCTTAACATCATTAGATTTGAGCTGTTGCAAAAATCAGGAAAAGTCTTCACCGAGGTAAGTTAACTGTATCTTTTAGCACTTCTGCCAAAGCTGTTGTACAGAGTGTCATGTATGTTAAATCTTCACATAGAAAACATTTGCTATAATTTGAAAAATCTTATAAGATTTTCTTGGGGTGAAAAAAAAGTTTATAATCCTAGTCCTAATTCTAAAGACTGCTGGCAATTTCTGCAAATGGGAGTTCCAGAGTTTCCTCAGGTTTCTATAACCACTTGCATCTCTAGCATCCAGCTCTCTTAAATAACATCAGAATGCAGAGACACCAAAAG
>JAUBNY010000712.1:2734589-2758326 GCA_032275445.1 Crypturellus soui
ATGTCCTTTTGAATAACAAGTGGGTGGAGTAAACCCTTTTCTCCACTTGGAGCCAACTGCCTAAATACTGCAAAAAGTATGGACATTGGACAGATATGGCTTTGGCAGAGTTTCAGGAAAACAGGACACAAACTCAGTGCCATCTTTTTCCTAAAAGGAAGCCATGTGAATGCAGAACACATGCAGGAAGTCATAAGTGTAACTTGGAGCAGGAGCTGTGTCTCAAAGTTCTGCGCTGCTGCTCCTGTCAAGCCTCGTAACTCTGGGCTTCCCTCTAGCTCCTTCAGCTCATTCATTAACACAGCAGGTCATGTACTCGAGAGGCAGCTGCTGGCACAAGTGATCTTTCTGTAGCTTTTCTTCAGAGGGTGCCAGAACACGTGTAGGGAGCACATTTGAATTTTTGAAGAATGAGTTAATGATGCCAAATGAGTGTTCTGTTTAGTCAGTTTCCAGCATTAATATCAAACCATTATTTTCATTAAATAAATAGATGTCAGTTTTGAGTAGGTAAGTTCACTTCATAAATGTAAACTTTCTTGTGTGAAAAGGAGGGGATAGTTCTGGCTGCAGTGGTCTGAAGCTGAATTTAATGTGCTTCAGGTATCATATGGGATCAGAATATTTGGTCAGGTCTTCTAAGTACTACATCTTGAGGTTTTGCATTAGACTACATGATCTGCCTTTAAAAAGTTCCCTTGGACACAAAACATGCAGGATTTTGTTTTTCTTTGCTGGAATAGAATGAAACACTGAAGCATCAAAGCACTAGTTTGGTGTACAGAGGGTTGTTGGGAGTGTTCCTCTAATTATTAAAAAACAGCAGAGCATGAAGTTCTAAGGTGTGAAACAATGTAGCATGCCATGATAATTTGATAGCACATGGTAAGCCTGGCTAGAGGGAAGGGTGGATGCTAGAGGTGGTATAAGTGTCCTGTTGTGAGTTGTCAACAGCAGAGTTGATAACAGTGGCTTCTGACAGCAGAGATCTGGTTTCTGAAGTTTTTCCACATCAGAAGACAGCAGAATGAGGGCTGCCTTGACAGGTTTCATGAATAGGACTTGGGTGGCATAACTTTTCAGTGACCTGAGAGGTCAAGTCATTTGATAACAAGGAAATTTCTTGTATCATGGGATAATTTAGGTGCAAAGTGTTCCTCCTTAACAGTGCTTTGGCTTTTTGTCACATTCTGAAGCATTACCTTGGGAAAACATATTTTCTTGTTTGAGTCCTAAAATGTAGGTCATAGATGGCCACAAGGGAAACAAATTGACCTTGGCAGCAAATGAACTTGGACTGTCAATATTGTGAACTGCAGGGTATGACCTGAAGGTGAAATGAATGATCACCAGTAAAGTCCATCCCTTTTTCCTGTAGCCAAAACCTTCTCGAGTTGTGTGAGTCCCAATTGCAGTGTGCTGAATTAGCTTCACACAGTGATAAGGTAGGTTTGGCAAGCTACCACTGCATAGTGTGCAAGGGTTATGCACAGAATAGCAAATATAGCCCTCTACCTACGTGTCCTGTATTTCTACCTGTACAGATGAAGGTAGAATTGATTCTTTGTTTTGTCTGAAGGCACTTCTCATTTTCATGGATTCTCTTTATTTCATAAAGAACTGTTCTGAGAAGGAAAAGCTCTTTGGGGGCTGCTGTGTAAATGTCATATTGCTTTTGCTAGATCACTTTGTCCTGCTAATTTGAATTAATATCTTTCTGCATATTGTCCATCAGATGGTAAGCTTTACTATTACTTTATCTTTTAAAGAAAAAAATAAAAAAACTGAGGAGAAACCTTTAAGTTATCTGCTTTCTTGACAGCTTCCTTAAGTCTGATTTACTTTCTTGCACCCTGCTATTCAGAATTTTGTGAACGCCTCAGACTGCAGTTGGAGTATACTGCAATATACCTCAATGAGGGTAAAAACTAGTGGTTAGGAGAGGTGTTTTTGTTTTCTGGAAAATTCTGAAAGCTCTTTAAAGCAACTTAAATCTGTTCCCCAAGAAACTTGCTTTTCTCACTTTGTAGCAAAGAGAGGAGTTGAGCTATTGATTACATGCATCCATCCTCACAGAAAGCTGTGAGTAGAGATAATGCAAAATCCTATAGAAATCTACATAGAAAACTTCTTGAGCCCTCATTAATCTGAATGTTACTGCTTACAAGAAGTAAGGAAGAAAAGGTAAGTAGATCGTGTCAATTTGTAGGTCAGAAAGCTAATTGCCAAGCCAGGCCAAATGTGGGTTGTGCAATTACTACCTCTCCTGGAAGCACACATTTTTCCCAAAGATGCTGATGAGACTAACTTTGTATGTGGGATAATACAGCATTAGATAACATCAGTTAATTAGTTTAAGCCTGTACATGATTGTATATAGTACATGAAATGTACTATATCAATAAATACCTGAGAACTGTAATTTAGAAGGGATTGATAGAGCAAGGATTTTCATACTGTCCATACTCTTGAATTTGATTCACATGATGCAGCAGTGCCTGGTTGCTCTGTGAGCCAAAATACTGTCTGAAGGAGGGAAAGCGGCCAAAAAAATCAATATTAAAGCAACTGTTATTCTCTCATATTCATATCTGTAGTTATCACTGTCAGAGCAGCTTTCCTTTGAAATACAGAGGAAAAATCCACTTCTGCCACAGGCAGCATTGTATTTTGTGAAGGCTTGGGTTAATTTGGCCTGAAGGTAAGAAGTGGAAAAGAACAGATTAGTTCAGTGTCGGGCTTGTGCCATGCACGGGTCCAGGAATCCTGCCTTTGCCCTAGTCCTGCGGGCAGCTGCACATTGCTAGGGTTACTCTGCATCATTCATTCACAAGCTGGGAAATCTTCCTGCTGACTCATGCTTATAAGTATTTTCCTGGCTCCACCTCCATTCATTTCAGCTCCACCTCTCTGCACTTAGAGCTGTAGCCTACTATATTTAAACAGCTGTCTGAGAGCAGAGGGAGGATTCAAGGGTTGAAGTTTTGCGGTTTTCCTGACTGTACTGGCGTTTTCAGAAAAATTTTGTTGCTTCTCATCAAATCTGCTGCTAAAAAGGTAAGATGACTGTAAGTGAATATTAAGAGCTCTATTTGTGTGGTGTACTAGAACATGCTACTTTCTCAAAGATCACAGGACTGTTTCTAGAATGATGCATCTCTGTTTCACAAAGTTGGATTGCTCCCATGTACTTGTGTGGTACAACTGGACTCATATGTAAGACTAATACAGGTTGGGAAAAGAGCTCCTTAAACTTGTAGGGAAGTGTCAAAGCTAATGGGACATCTCTCTCTTAAAGACTCAATGAATGAAATTAATAGCCTCTCAAATAGCTGCTTCTGAAATTAATGTGGGATGAGGAAATGAAGCTGAAGGAAGCTGTTGCATTTCTGTAACTCTTCTTGTTAAGCCTGAATGCCATAAAAGCACTTTCAAGCTCTTCTCTTCCTTATATACTCACTGCACTGTTCTTCTGAGCTCTCTCCACATGCTGTAAAGGCCTTCCTTATCTGTCCTTACTGGAGCAGAAGTCACTGACGTTGTGGGGAGACCTATTTGCACATGGCTGATGTAACTTGGCCTTTCTCTTAAAGATACTCTAATTCTGTTGTCCCACTAATGCTTATTTGCCTTTTTGTCTTTTGCTTGCTTAAGGCTGTTCTCAGCGACGCAGCCTGGCAGTGCTGGGGTCACACTGACCTTCTTTCCATGAGTTACGGGCCCTTTAGGCATGGGGCTGTCTGGGAGGTGTGCGGGATTTGGCCCAGCATGATAAGCTGGCAGCTTTCTCGAGCCAGGACAATTATGTAATGTTTCATCGGCAGAGAAACAAAGGCTTTGGAAGCAGCGAGGAGAGGAATTCTGGAACTTGCAGCATTTTCCTGAGGAGAGAGACCCCTGTTTAAAATGGCAAGGCTAAAGCAGGAGCTAAAACAGTGATCGAGTGCCCTGAAGTGGCTAGATGTGAGCCTGCCCTGCCAGAGGGAAGCGAGAAAAGCAGTCTTGTGCTTCTTGTCACCTGAGGCTTCTCTTTCTTTCCTGTTGCGGTCAGTTGAATAGCTCTGTATAGATCTGAAGTGAACTTTGGTGTCTTGTGTGCTTTACAGGAGCCTCTGCAAGAACAGGGACTCATCTACTGTGGTGATTTAGCTGTAGGGGCTGTAGAGGTATCTGTCCTGATTTTTTGAGAGTGTCAAAAATCTAAACAACAAGCAAAAAGATGTCCGTCTCATGACAAAAAAAGTGAATGTTTGGCCTGAAAATTCAACTGCTGTGGTGCTCTGAGCATACTTTTGCCCATAGTGCATCACACAGCCCATAGCCCATGGGTTGGGAAGAGCTCTAAGCAGGTTCAACAGCTGATTCATTTTCTACTGTAAATGCAATTAGTAACTGTAATCCACAGTGGTACATCTAGGATGAGGAAAGGGTTTCTCTTGTATATAGAGACAGGCTAGAATGAACAGAAGCAGCTTCAATAGTAATTTTGTGTTGGTAGTATAGTCCAGTATCAGAACTTTGGGAAGCAAAGTGTGTGGCACTAAAATGAGCTTAGTAGGGTTTGTGAATTCAGATCTGAGCTAAAACTGCAGCTTAAAGGGGTCATATATATGTGTGTATGTATACATATATATATATATATACACATGGATCAAGGAATGTGTGTCAAATTGACATTTGTACTCTAGCCTTCAAGGTTTGGCTTTAATCTCAGCAAATTTCATGTATCAAAAGTTTCTGACTGGAGGTGCAGGGTGAAATGAGAAGGATCTCCCTGGGGCTGCCGCTTTGCATTGCTGCTTGCAGTGCCTTGGGTAGCAGTGCGGTGGCCAGGAGCCCAGGAAAACTCCCCTGGAAGCAACCAGGAGTGCAAGGCTGATTTCTACTGCCTGGCGCCTATTCTTGTCCCCTTCTGGTTCCCCTGCAGAAACTCTGGCACAGAGTGGTGTGATTTTGTGCCGAAGTCTTGCAACCGGCCTGATAGGCTCATTATTTTACAGTGGCTTTGCTGCTTCCTTGGAATGGTTGCTGTGCACCGCACTGGGTGCTTCAGCAGTCCTTGCTCCCAGCAAAAATCCCATGGATGTTGCTGGGTTACTGCTCTCCAGAGCACGCAGTCTGCCACAGAGCAGGAACCTGCATGTGGCCTTCCAGGGAGCTCGCCTCACATTTTCATGCAGTGTTTTCAGAGATAAAAGATGTGCTCTCTATTAGGAAACACTGAGAACTTGGCTTGTTGTGTACTGCAGCCTTGGGTTACCATGGAGAAGAAATCTTTGCCAACCTTCACATGTGTGCTGTGATTTAGACTGCTCTCAGTGAACATCCTCCTATGAGACCAGTGTGCTGTGTCTCTGCTCTTGGGCCATGCCAGCTGCTGAACTCTTCCAATTGCACTGGTGGACTTTTGTGGTAGAAAATTTGGGGGATTAGGTTATGCAGCCACTCACCAAGCCAGAAGTTTTAGGTGATGCTTGCTGTGCTGCTTGGTGAATGCACAAGTAGCCTTAAAAGCTAGGAAGCACCCGAGTGCAAGGGGCGTTTGCAAGATTCATATGGAAATTCATGATAACTACATAGCAGTAGCGCTGCTCTACTCTGCATTAGCAGAAGTGAAGCTTTCATTAACAAGTTGCACCACTTCATTTGGAGGGTTCTTGGCTACTCAAGTTGCCAGCTGTTGCTGGCAAACTGAAATATGTGTGTGGAGGAGAGAGATAAGAGCCCTTGCCCTTTTTTGCGATAATCAGGGAATCAACCTTTAACTTCTAAGAAAAAAAAGTGGGCCTGTCCTGAGTGTGTGTCAAGTGGGGTGTGATAAATAGGTAATACACTGGGTTAGCCCTGCGAGTCACATTTTTGTCAGAAAAGCTCATCATTTAAAATTTCTTTATTTTACCAGGTGGATACCGGGACCTAAATGCTTTCAGACAGGAAGATGTATTCACTATTGAACAAACACCCAAGCAGGAGTGGATTTAAGCTGCTTCCTGTGGTGATTATAGGTAAGTTTTCTTTTGCCAGCATAATTGTGTTCACTAATGCTGTTTTTGCTTTACTCTTGCTGTTGTTTTTGTTCAGTGTCATCTTAACCCCAGAATTGTCCTGCTCACTGTTCTGCCCCATTTCCCTGCTACCCAGACCTTCTCTAGGTATGAAGGTATGCTGGTATGAAGGGAGTGGTGGCAAGTAGGAAAACAGATGTTTGACAAACTAAAACACATGCCTGTCTTTCCACTAACAAAAATGGTAACCTTCTGGACATCAGGTCAGCTGGACCTGATTTTTTTCCCCTGTTGGATGCTTAAAAGGGTTTGAAACCATTTCACTGAGGGGAAAAAATATCACTAAGGTTGATTAGCTGCTTATAGTACTTGAATTAGCGTATGATCTTTTTTCCCTCATCATGTGTGGCTTGGGAAGTGATCCAGATGTTGTTGAAGTTTCTGTGAATTTTTGTAGATCCTTTAAATACTAAAAGAAATCTTTTGACATGTGCAAATCGGCTATACTGCTATTTTACCAAAGCTATTACCTTCTGGATAAAGTTGTGGCTCTCTTTCACCTTGTTAGAAATTAATGCATTAACTGTGCTGTGTCCCTTGTGAGAGGGAGCTTGGTAACGTGGGGTGATGCCTGGAGCAAGAATGAGAGGTGATGCGGAAGCCTTCTGCTCCATAGCTCAGGTCAAGTAGGTTCCTGCCTTATCTGTCCTTCCATCTGTCACCCCTGAGTCCAAGGCTTGTGCAGGACACAAGTCACACCTAACCCTTGCTGACCCTTCAGCAAGCTTCATGGGGACACTGCAGCCTGTGGGTTGAATTCTGAGGGTGACTTTCTGCTGCTCTTTTGCAGCAGGCAGGATGCTTTGGTACATCCCAGGGAGTGTTGTGAAATTAACTCAATTTTTTTGAACTTCTTGAAGTGAAGGAGCAAGCTGAGACCATATTATATTCCCCCATAGCTGCAATGAGGCTTGCTTTTAATTGCTGCTGCTGCCTGGCTTTGGTTGGTAACTCTCCAGCAAATAGCATATTTCAGGCACTGAGCAACAGCCACCACCTTCACACAGGGTCAACTGGATTGATTTCGACCCTTGCTGCAGCGAGTGGTTGCCCTTAGCATAGCTCAGACAAGTGAGTTTTACAGCCCAAACCTACCTCTCTCTCAAATGCCTGAGAAGTGCCCTCTGCTCCAGTGGCTGTGGCAGACGGCCCTGGCACTGCGTCACTGTGGCTGCTGTGTCACTTGGGCAGTCCTGCCCCGCATCGTCACTGCATTATGTAATTGGGGTTAGTCACTAAGTAGTGAGCAGCAGAGCTCTGGACCAGAGTGGCTGACAGCTAGTTATGCTGGTGCTGTAAAATATTAAACACACTGGACAGCAGCCATGTGAAAATTTTCCACAGGCTGCTCTCACTGCACTTTGACTCAAATATATCATGTCTTTCAGCTGGCTGTTGGGTGGTCAGCTCATCCAGTTACTCATCCAGTGACTTGATCTGGGCTGCATTCTGAGAGATCGTCTTGGCATGGCAGAGACTTCTCTCTAACTCGCTGCTTGCAGACCGCTGTAGTTTTAGGTCCAAGTTTCTTCGGAGTCACCAGCCAAAGCTCTTATTGCTAGAGAGCCCTTATATAGGATTTCTTGCTGAAAGTATACAGAGCAGAGCTGTTGTCTTTGGTCTTCTGTTCCTCTGGATTTGCTCTGCATCCTGTAGCCAATGAACTGACCACAGTTTAACCACAGTTGTATCCTGGCAAATAAAAGGATAGAAATGATGGCAGTGGGACATACAGAAAGAAAATCTGTCTTCAGAGCCAGAAGCAAGAAGTTAGCATTTTAATTACTTGCCAGACTGGTGACTTAAAGCCTCAGGTGAGGTTAACCTCTTGCTTTTTTAAGCCAATGCTTTTTCAGCCAATTCTGAGGCACTTACAATACAGATAGACACCACTGAGGAGTGGAAGGGGAAATGTGAGAATAAAATCCCTTCCCCAACTCTAGTAGGGCAGTGGGTGGCAATAGAAAGTCTTCTGTATCTGCCGTGTTTGTTTTCAAAATACTTCTCCAAGGGCTGTTCCATCTGCAGAAGTATGAGATCTTCTTTACCATTTTTTATTTTTAGGGAATGGACCTTCAGGAATATGTCTGTCCTATTTGCTGTCAGGCTATGTCCCTTATTTCAAAAGAGAGTCTCTTCATCCTCATTCCATTCTGCAGAGGAAACTGGAAGAGGCACCAGATGTCTCCATATTGGATCAGGTCTGTATTAATAAAAGCTTAGTGAAGTATAGTTAAGTGTCCCAGGGGTATTTCATAAATGATAACCTCATTTCGATTTTTGGAGTGCATGGGCAGATCAAACATTAAACAAAGACTATTTAATTGTCCAAATTTCCGTTGTGTGCAGTGCCAGCATTGCTGCTGAGATCCTTGAGAATTTTCAAGTGCTGGGGCTATGTGCCAACTGATGAATTTCACAAAACACTAGAAGCACTGATTGGAAGTTCAGTAGTTTCAAGTAGTCTGCATGGCATGACACGTTTTAAGCATTTACTTTGTCTCTTCATAGGATTTGGAGTATCTGTCTGAAGGGTTGGAGGGACGATCTCAGAGCCCAATGGCTCTTCTGTTTGATACTCTTCTGCGTCCAGACACAGACTTTGGTGGAACGACAGAATCTGTCCTCACTTGGTGGCATGAGCCCAGCAGAGCTATCCCACACTTGGTCCTTGGCAAAAACCCTCCTGGAGGTGCTTGGCATGTATGTGAATTGAAATCTAATTGCTTAGGTCTGCATGTTGAAAGACAGCCGAAAGTCCGAACCAGAGAGCTGAAGGATGCTCAAAGGAAAAGGGTGGGGGAGGGAAATGAAGTGCACTTATTTGCTTTTGAAATCATCCATATCAATGGATCAGATGGAATCACTGATTTACATTATATGTGATGTATTGCAACATGACTAAGTGTCATTTTTTCTTATTCTTAAATGGCTTTCAGTTGTTTAATAGTTATGTTTCTTGTTCCAGTCTATTGAAGGATCTGTGATTACCCTGAGCAGAGGAGAGTGGATGGGACTCCCAGACCTCCCATTCAAAGACTGGCTGAGGCAAAAGAGAAGGTGAGATATTTATGGTGTGACTGTTTATTTGCAAAGATCTAAATGTTATTTGGGAACCTGGAGTGGAGTTTGTTCCTTTGATGCAGTATGGATGGTTCTAATGAGAGCAAGAGAGCTATAGCAGTATGTCTGCTTTTGAAGTCCTCACTGAGGATGGCTCAGTTCTGAAAATGCTTGTAGAATACATGGTATTTTGTGTGTTCATTGCTGTTTTTTTAGTAAAAACTATAATAATCACAGGTGCTGTGGAATCTCTCAGGTGTTTGAGAGAGATTAGACACTTGCAATCTGAAAAAGTCCAGGAGATAAAAATGGAATACAAGTGAGAAATGTAAGAGGAAGACATAATTGAGTTCCTGTGTTCTTGGGGAGGGAGTTCATGTTAGAGTTGCCTCAGTACAAAAACCTGCAAACTGCCTGTTACCTCTATAGAATAAGCTTGCTGAAGACTAGAAAAATGAGGGGGAGGGAGGAAAGAGCAATCTCCTCTGTTAGTGCCAGCATAGGCTCTAAGATGCATTTAGTGCAAGAGTGAGAAATTCTAAGTTCATACTTAACTGTTGCTTCACCTTTGCTTATAATGTATTGCAGAGGCCTTAGAAATGATAGAGCCACAGCAGAAGATATTGCTCAATATTACCAATATTATGTGGTGGCGAAGGGGCTGCAGAAGAACTTCAGATGTGGGACTGTTGTGACCTCTGTGAGGAAAGTGACTGTAGAGAGCATCTCCAACCATGCACAGAAAGATCTGCAGCAGGGAAGTGACTCACTCTGGAACTTCACTGAAGAAAATATGGAGATCTTTAAGGTTGATGGATATTTCAAAAATGCAGAAGGTGACAAGGAACCCTTCTCCATTTATGCACAGAATGTGGTCTTAGCCACAGGAACATATGATCGTCCCACTTGGCTTAGGGTCAAGGGGGAGAACCTTTCTTATGTCCACCACCAGCTCTCTGCCTTAGAGGAAGCTGTGAAGGACGGCAGCATTAGCATCATGTCAGATCCAGTCTTGATTGTGGGTGCTGGTTTGACAGCTGCTGACGCAATTCTCTTTGCTCACTACTGTAACATTCCAGTAATCCATGCTTTTCGGAGGAGAGTCAATGATCCAGGTCTTATTTTTAACCAGCTCCCCAAAATGATGTACCCTGAATACCACAAAGTCCATCAGATGATGAAAGAACAGACAGCTGCTTGTTCTGGGCCCTATGAGTCTTATATTAGTCTTCCTGAACATCATGTCCTATCATTTGGCAAGGACAAGAAATGTATTCTGCAAGACAAGAATGGCTACCAGAAAGTTTATAAAATTTCCATGGCTCTTGTTCTAACTGGCTCAAACCCCAATCTTTCCTTTCTGCCCAATAATGGCATTGACTTGGCAATGGACTGTGACCAACCGGTCAATCCCAAGAGGAATCCCATAGACGTTGATCCATTCACCTATGAGTGCACTCAGGAGAAAGGGCTTTATGCCCTAGGCCCCTTAGCTGGGGACAACTTTGTACGCTTTGTGCAGGGAGGGGCTCTGGCTGTTGCCAGCTCTCTGTTAAAGAAAGCAAATAAAAATCCCCCCTAATGAAAAAACACCCCCCCCATGCTAATAATGCCCAAGTGGGTTACTGCTGTTTTCCTAGAGAAGCAAGTCTCTATGTACACCCTCAAAAGTAAAGTCCCCATTCCTGGTTTTCACCAAGGTTATACAGAGAGTCATCAAGTTCTTGCCGAGTTATCTGGGAAGATTAAGCCACCAAATGCACAGAGCAGGCTTCATGCAGGGGACACCTCTAACCCTAGGGGATTCTGTCCTTCCCTGCACGGCTGTGCAGAAAGGCCTCAATCTTGTGCTGCAAAGGTGGAGAGAAAGTGACTGCTCTATATTACACCTTCCAGGCTACTGAAAATAGAATTGGGGAACAAATGTTAATTATTTCCCAGACAGCAAGCTGGCAGTCCTGTGTCTGTCAGCATCTTTTTGTCCAGTGTTTCAGGATGAAACAGAGTGAATCTGTGGGGCTGTACTTGCTCCTGTGGTTCAGCTCTGTGTTCTTATTAGGCAAATCACTGAAAGATGCGGGTAAATTTTCAGCACTTAAAGTGGTACTCTGAATAAAAGCTGACTTAGAAGCACAGTCTAAACCACATTTTCTTACTGATGATACCAGCAACATGCTATATATTTTTTAATTCTTATTTTTTTTTAATTCAAGAGTAATGCAATGGTTTGTTTCTCCTTCTGAAAAGCCTTCAGAAGCGATGGTGCTGCCTTACAAACACCACTTTGCCCTCCTACAGCAATTTGCTTTCTAACTCCTGAAACTGCAGGGCTGCCTTCTCAGCAGCTGCTCTGAAGACAGTAGAATTAAAGGGAGCTACTGGCTTATCTTGAAATTCTGTCCATGTTTTGTGTGGGATTTCTGCTGCAAATTACTACAGGAAAAAGCAGTATGTAGTAGTATGAATCCCTAATCTAGTGTGACTTGAAGATTGCTGTTTATGAATTTAAGATTTGTACTGGCAAAGCACTTTGTTAGGGACTTTCTACTGGGTGGGATTGGTGCCTCATGGTACAACCCTCACTCTCAATTGACCTACAAGACCTTTCATACCTCTCACAGGAAAAAATAAGAATCATGGTTGATGTTACTCAGTATACTGAGATTGTGCTCCCTGTGGTGCACTGAAGCTCACTGGCATGACAGGATGCTACAAATGTCTCTGAAAAGCTGTGTATGGGGACAGTGGCTGTTTGCTGTGACCCACACTGGTTGAGGGAGACATGCAAGGAACTTGTTTGCAGTGTTGTTGTATCTCATGGGAATATTTTCATCAGTGACTGTACTTGTATAAAATATTTTTCAATAAAATGTTATCAGACTTACTCTCAGCATGTTTGTGTTTTCTTCTTCGAATCTTCAACCAAGAGAAGATCCAACAAACCTCATGGATTTGTCTGGACTAAACAAGGATGTGGGGTGATGTGTCTGTGCATCCCCCCTCACTTTTTCTTAAGGGCATAACACTCTAAGGACATGTTTTCTGCACATCTTCTTCCCCCTTTATGATGGAAATCTTTTTGTAGGCCTTACCAAAGTGCCCCTTTTCCTCTTGTGAGGCTAAGCCATGCTCTGAATAAAGGTTTTTTTTTTTTTTTTTTTTTTTTTTTTTTTTTTTTTTTTTGCCTAGACTGTTACCCCTAGGAGACTTTAGATCTTGTTACTTTGTGTCTTCATCTGTCTGGAAAAGTCTCAAATCAAGGTCTAGCCTAGCACATGATAGGGTCATTTAGATTGGAGGAGGCATTTGAAGGTCTGGTCTGACCCCATTAAAGCTTGGTCAATTTTGAGGTTAAACCAGATTGCTCAGGGCCTTGTCTAGGAAAGCTCTTAACATCTGGTTAACATGGAGGTTCTGTCTATTTGGGACCTCTGATTCAACCTGTGGACCAACTTTTCTGCAGAGAATTGTGTGCTGTTTGGCTCTCAAGCACCTAATTGAAACATCCTCGTATAGGCAATGCAGTGCCAGCTTATGTGGCCCTAGAAGAGATGAGTGAGCAATGGGTACTCCCCTTGGCTGCCTCCTGTTGCTCCTCCTGGCTGGTTTCCATGCAGGCTATGGAACTGAGAGCTAAAAGGCCTATTTCAGCTGGAGAAGAGGCCTGTGCTCTCTGCCTGAGCTACCCATCTTCTCGCCTTTCAGTAATCTGGAGTCTTCTACAAAATGAGGGGGCTCTGAACTTCCTGGGTTGTGCTAGCCCATCCTGAGGCAGGAGATTACCCTGCTTTAAATATCTGGCTTTCTGGCCCTAGAGGCATGAGCAAATTTGAAATTATGAGACTATATTTTTTCCACAATTGGTATTTAGAAGGCACCCTATGTTCTGCCCTACAGGGACATTAAAGTGAGCGGGGGGGGTGGTTTATTCATCAACAACTGCAGATCCTCAGGGTGAGATTGCTCCACGCTGATCCGCAGCGGCTGTTGCGGAGCTCTCTGTAACCAGGGAGACAATAGGAATTACTGTTCCAAAACACCATGAGTCAATAGATACCAGCTTTGTTAGGCCTGGGCTTCATCTGTGCATTATAACCTTGACCTGCAGCATCTGACAGGGCCTGCAGGGAAAGAATAGTCTCCCGAAAACCTTCCGCGCGTCACACTGCTCTGGTGAGAGTGACGCAGCTTCTTCAGGAAAGGCGCCAAGTGTGTTGGCCGCAGTCTCCATTGCTGCATGTGCAGCCCAGCCAGGAGGTAACTCTGAAGGGTTGGTTGGTGATTTCAAGTTCAAGACCACTTTGCTGCCTTGCTCTAGCCCTTTGGTGTTCTCCGCCTGGTGCCTGCAGCACCGGTGACTGGAGCAGATCCTTTGGAGAAACAGCAGGCAGTTTCCCAGCCTGCTCAGTTCAAACACAGCAGGTTTTTGTGATCAAAGCCCTGGTTGCCACCTAGATGTGACCCAGCAAAACCCAGCAGCACCTCCTTGTCAAGTATTTTCTTTCCATCCTTAGCAGGGACTTCTCAGCCCCCTTCAGTTTCCATCCTAGCCTTGTAAGCCCTCAGTTCTTGTCTTCAGAACAAGCTCCCAAGACTTATTGGCACTCACCAGGAATGGTTGGAAACTTTTGTAACCTGAATAGAAGTAAGGATTTAATATTTACCCATGAGAAACAAGGGAGAGCTCTGTGTTCTGTGGGTTTTTTTTTTCTGCTTTTATCAGGCTGGTAAGTGCTTGGATGATGTGTCTTAAACAAACGTGCTAGTGGGTGCAGCAGCAGGGACTGTGCAAGTCCAAACTTGGGCACCTCGCGGTGTGCAAGTTGCAGTGTGAACCTGCTGCTTCTGCCATGGGGAGCGGGACCTGAGGGCCACAGCTGCATTAGGATCCTCTGTTTTACAACCAAGAGACAGAGCAAAATGTCTCGCAGTATTTCTGCCATTCCACAGCCCTGGCTGCATGAATGTGCCCTTCTGCTCTGTAACAGACACCCGTACAATTTTGGCTCAGGGAAGCGGGATCTATTAATATGCTGATTTACAGCAGGCTGCTGGGGAGGGCAGGCAGCTTTCATGGATTTTGTGCAAGCAAAGCACAAGGGATCTTGTTTCCTTGCCCAACTTTTACCGCTTGCGTTCACTTCTTGGAAGTGCTGCTGGAGGCTCTGCATGATTTCACAGCTACGCCGCTGCAGGCTGGAAATGAGAAAAAAAAAAAAAAGAGAGGAATCCCAAGTAAGGCAGCGTGCACTCTGCATCCCTGCCAGCCGGGGAAACACTGCTTGTCGGGAGGTGAAAGTACTATTTATTTAAGATATTTCTCCTGCAGGTGAATTTCCACAGCTTGGACTCATAGGAAACAAAGGGCTGGTGCAATAACCGCAGGATCCACCTTTTTTGCAAACTCCTGCAACCTCGTAACGGAGGGCACCAACATCAGGTGTTCAATTACCGGCAACCTCCCCGGGCCGACGAGGATGGTTTTGCCACCACTGCCATGTCAGCACCAGGTCTGGGAGGATTTTCCTGATGAAACAGTGGCTGGATGAGGACTGGGAATGCAGTTTTCCTTGAAAGGGGCTGTGGATGTGCAAAGTTACTGCTGACGATGAAGTAATCATTTGGGAATATCATAGTCTCCACATAGTTAGTGCTTTTATAGGCCGCGGAGCATTCTGCCAGGAAGACAAAGTCTAACCAGAGGACAAGCAAAGGACAGGATGAAATCACACCTTTAATAGCAAAGGAATAGCAAACTGGCAAACCAGAGGAACTGCGATTTTGTTTTTATGAGACCACAGAGCAGTTTCTGGCTAAATCATTCATCCTTTCTGAGAGCTGGCCCAATGCAGCAAACATCAGTTGCCACTTGGCATTAATACCCAAGCTTTCCGCTATTACCGTAACTCTCAGGCAAGTCTCAAAGGAACACATAATTTTCAAAGCTAATAAACTGACCAAAACATCTTTCAGCTAAAAAAGCCAGGAAATTTGTGTATTAGAAACAAATTCCTTGGTGCTATTTTGCGGTAATAAGTGCACTACTCAGTGTGAATGTTAGGGTTCAGCAAAAACAAGGCAACCACAAAGCAAGGTGACCTCAAAGCTCCGGCTCAGTGGAGACATAGAGCCACTCTGGCCCCTGGTGAACCCGTTTGAAAGTGCCTGAGCCAGGGAAATTGTGGCCACCAGCAGCCTGCAGCGAACGGGGATGGAAAGCTCTGGCCAAGAGACATCTTTGGGCATTGGGAGAACATTGTTTGACTAAGCCGAGTCCCAAAGGGCATGGTGAGCTGCAGCCTGCAGTCCTGCTCAGTGTGCTGGAGGGCCTGTTTCACCAAACTGGCCGTTTCTTGCTTTCATTTGTGTTTCCATCTTTAATTTGCAATTCTTTTGAAAAGTCCCTACAGATAAGAAAAGTCAGCAGTGCCCCAGCAGGGCTGACACAGGCTCAGATGTGCCCTCCAAAGGCTGGCCACAGGGAGGGCCAAATAAAGGTTTGGCTTCCCAAGCTACAGCCCATCAGGGTGTAATTAGAGCGTCTGTGGGAAGGTAATTAATGCCCTCCCCAGCCGGCAGGGATGCCCTGGAGGGGTCTTTGGAAATAGGCTTAAAAGGCAAAGGTTGCTGGGGGGCAGCATGAGGGCTGGTGGCAGCTTAAAAGCAACTTAAAGCTAACTCCACCTCCAGCCGCTCGCGAGCGCCGCTGCTCGCCCGGCTCCCGCGCAGGAGGCTCGCTGCCTCCGTTAGCAGCTTTCCTGTAAAAGCCGGTCTCCTCACAGCTATTTTTGGCACCTTCCCAGGAAATGAAGGCCACGGGCACGCAGCAGGACAGGCGAGCGGGGACGGGGAAGTGCAGCGTTGTACAAGGACGAGCCGCGCGCTTACGTAACGCTTCGAGCGAGCGCCGGGCCAGAGCGTGGCTTGTCCCTTAAATTTCACTTTGTGTGAAGCTTAAGGGAATGAGATTTCTCAGGAGCATAAATAATCATCCAGTATTTTGACTGGTTAGACCGTAACTACCCAAAACAGCTTAAGCTGAATTAAAACAGGCAGCAGGAAACTCTGCAATATATTGACTGGATCAAATGTATAACGATGAGAAGTGTTTCTTAGTGATTTTCTCCCCTGAAAATGAAAGCCTTTATGAACTCCCTAGGTTTTGCATGGAGGCAGAAATAAGATCTTTGGAAAATTTTCACTAGAAACATTGAGAGAAACACATTCAGCCCCGAGTCTCCGATGCAGCTCGATGTTGTAAATGCTGCAACGGCTGGAATCTGGGGGTGAAGCTTTAGGTCCCTCTTCAGCCCAGTTTTCCTCCTCGGCACTTTCATATCTGGGGGACAGGTACATGTTTAAGGCATTTTTTCGCTGTGTAAGCTCCAGAAGGAAGACACGTGATGGGAAGGCACAGCGGATGCAGGGGGATTTCTAGGGAATCGGCACCAATGAGGTAATTTCCAAGGGAAATCACTGGCGGAAAGGCCGCAACTGTGTGAACTTTTGCCACTTTGCACAGGAAGGTGTTTGGCTTTGGCAAAGGTCGTGTTATCTCCATAGGTCTGGTGTAACGAGCAGGACAGGATATCCCTGGACCCATGGCTGAGGAGCAACCTGTGGAAGCGCAGGTTCCCGAAATCCTGTCTGGAGCTGCATCCCGTCACCCAAAACACCCATCTCCAGCAAGGCCCTGTTTTGCGGACAAGGTGCTCGTCCTGGTGACGTTGACAGGAATCAGCTCATGCAGCTGCCAACATAAATATTTCCATGAAGATGGAGAGGCAAGCGCCTGAGAAAAGGATGAAGTTACATAAACAAGCACTATCTGCCTGACGTAACCCTCCAAATGTCCCATGTGCGAGCGGGAGGTGACATAACCGGAGAAGCCGAGCGCATTTGGCAAAGTTCTCACCCAAAAACAAAGGGCCGCAAAGCAGCAGGGCGGCCCGTGGCCCTTTCCCAGGCTGTGGCTGCCGCGTGACCCTCCTCGCGCTCTGCTACCACCGCATCCAACAGCAGGAATTCCTTCCCCCTTCCCTTAAACAATGTGACGGACACCCCCCTGCCTGTTTTCCGGGAAGGGCTTGCTCATGAGGATGTTACACAGCTCGGCTGGAACAGATCCCTGTTGGCTATTGAGGGGTAGGAGGTTTATTTGGTTTTAGGTGAGGAAAATTACAGGGCTTTGGAAGAAAACCAGGAGCTGAAAGAACAGATCCTTGCTGCGGTAGAGGATAATTATGGGTGAATTACCTTTCCCCTTGTCTCCGTATGAGTAATCCCCACAGTCTTTAATGCTGCACTGATTCTTGGTCTCTCCAAGGCTACCCAAGAGCTAATAAGATTTTCCATTCGAAAATGCTTCCGTGTTTCTCTAGAAGTCCCCTTATACTCAGAGATCTCTCAGGATGATATTTCATGAATTATTTACCTTGCTGAAACTCCCATTGCATGGAAAAACTCAGCAAGAATGAAGGATGGAAAAACTCAGCAAGAATGAAGGTAACTATTGATGTGCTCAGGCAAACACAGGGGAGGAGGCGAACAGGAATATTGCTGTTGAGAGGTGATTTTATTTCTAGAGTAGGGAGAGGATATTTTTCTCTCAAACTTTCTTATTTCATCCCAGCTCCTGCAAGGAATTGGAGCCCTTGCCCTCAAATGTGGCTTAGGAGAGTTTGGATTTTGCACTGAGCAATAACATAACCCGCCCAAAAATCTGAGGTCTTTGGAGGTGTGTTTATCACAGCTTGAACTTGTCATTTAAATTGTGTTTTATTCTTTTCTGAGAGCTCTTAAAATAATAAATGAGAATTGCCTTTCCAATAAGCTGCTCATCCTAGGAAACCTGACTGCCAGCCAAGTTTGGCTTTAAAACTCTGACTGTGGCAGTGGGTAGGCAGCCAGCTGGTCACCGAGGAGCACTTGACATGTCCTGGTGACAGACAGTGCCCAGGCCAGCAAATAGGGGGTTCCAGATTGGGAAGTTGAAGAAATCCTTTAATGGGGAAGCAAGTATGTAAAGGGAGAAAAGCAGGCAGGCCTGAATAGAAATCAGTCTCTTGGAGCAAACTTCACTGGAACTGTGATCAGGTGGAGGAGGACTTTGAGGTGGCCAACGCACTGGTGTAAAGGGCATGCGGGCGGCCGGCCTGGGCCTGCAGCAGCTGGAGCCGCCCTTCTCCCGGGAGGTCTTTCCAGCTGCTTTGAAGCTGCTGTGGTCACGAGCCAGACGGGTGGCTCCGAGCAGCCTGGGCAGGGAGTTCATGTGTCTTCCTCTTTGCTCTCCTTTGAGTAAGAATTTATGGAGGAAGTGTGAGATTGCCAACAGGAGTTGGGAAAATAGTCTTGCTTTTTATGCTAAAAGGATATTTTCCTGGGTTGCTTGAAAGTCCTCACCCACCCCAAAGGGCACCTGGATGAAGAGAACAAGCTGGTCCCTGCTGTGTCTTCATCCTGGGAAGGCCAGAGAGTTTGCTGGGCTTCACCATCACATAAAAGTTGTCTCTTCAAACTCACTTTAGCAGGAGCGAAAGGTGCATCTGATCCCTTTTTCTTTCTAGCTCTTATCTCTATTTTTAGCTGCTATAAACTTAGTTACTGTATAGACCTCTTCAGTTCTTTGCCCTAGAAGAGGCAAAGATCAGTGTACTAGTTTGGAAAGTGCAATATTGTATTTATTGCAGGCTGTTCATGCACGGCTGGGCCCCAGATCCTATTTCTTCAGCCAATTCACCCCTGTGATGGGACTGTAGTCATAAAAGCTTCCTGGTGCCAGCTTGTGCTAACATTTCAACAAATATTAAAGGAAAACATTGCTTATTTATTGTAGGAGCAGCCCAAAATGCAGCTTTAGAACAGTATCTAATCTGGCTGTCAGCACTGGAGGGCACTGCCCATTCCAGAAATTTTTGCAATTGATTTGCAGCCAAATATTATATAAGCTTATTGTATCCAGAGGTTTGTTTATAGTGTTATCATGTGAACCTTCAAGAGAGACCGAGCACAGGTAGCAGGTGATTTGGAGAAAGCAAAAGAGGGCAAATACAGGGTGGTATTATACAGGGGACGTGTTTTAAGGGATGGAAACACCGTTTTGACCCAGTGACAAGCAAAGTCTTCCATGTGGCTTCACCCTGCACAGTCCTTCTGCACCCTGCATGGGCCATGAGTGCCTGTGTGGGAGCTGGAGTGTGGGAGCAAATACTGAGCTACCTGTCGCGGAAGGAGAGATGCGCCCAGAGCTAGGGACTGGCTCAGTAACTCAGGAACAGCTGCATACAGATCTCCCAGGGAAAAGATGGGCTCAGAAGCAGGAATTACAGTCAACTTACCGGGGCTGCGCAGCCACACAACGCAGCTCAACCCGTTACCTTACACAAGTTGCAGTGTGTTGCACAAGCCCCTCCAATCTGGGATGTCCTGGGATTTTGCCAGCCCTGCTTCCGCACGGCTTTCCCCAAGAAGGTCTTGCAGGGAAGAGGAGAAAACACTGCCGCCCCTGGGGTGGCTCTCGAGGCAGGAGCAATAAGGGCTGAACCCACCTGCCCCTTCGGCCTGGGGCTACTCCAACTGTGACAGACCGAGCACCATTTCAACGAGGAGGCCCCTGATCCTTATGGTTCCTTGCTCTTTATCATGCCTTTATCTTCATAGTTACATTGTCCCTGAATTTCCTAGCAACCAGATTAGCTCCGAAAAGCTGTGGCAGATATGTGTTGCCCAGACCAAGCCAGCAAGACCTCGCTGGCACCATGAGCCCTGGGTGTGCAGCGGGGGTCCCTGCCAGGGTGTTCCTCATGTCCCCCTCTTGTCCTGCTCCACCTCTTCCAGGGCATCTGCAGGCAGGTCCCGCTCCTCCAGCCGGCAGCCGCTTCATGATGGAGAGATGGGGAGGTGACCACACCGTCCCAGCAGTGCTTGTCTGTAGCCCTCTGTTTGCAATAGGGCATTAAGGTATGGCCCATAACCATTAGAAATGAATTTGGACTTTTTTTTTGTAAGTTTATTGAGACTGAGGCCAAAAGCTAAGAGCACGGCAGCCATAACAAACATGCACCTGGGCAGCAGGCAGCTGCACGGACGGTTCGTCCCCTTGGTGTGAAGTTGTTCACAAAACTGTAATGGGCTTCTGGCCTCCCTTGCCACAGTCCTGGTGATGGACGTGCAATGTTACTCCTGTGTCACCCAGCGAGTACACCCAGTAGTGGGACCATCAGAAATGGTGCTGCAAGCCAGGGACACTGGGTGAGGAGCATCAGAGGGTTCCCTTTAAAATTCCCCTTGAATGAAGGGATTCCAGCTGAGCTCATCGATGGAGCGCGCAAGTGCCTCTCCAGCCATGGGGCTAAAGGCAGACAAGGGGACAGGTTGCCCAGAGAAGTCGTGGAGGATCTTTCCTTGGAGATAGTTGGAGGATCTTTCCTTGGAGATAGTCAAGGCTTGACTAGGCAGGGCCCTGCTCGCCCCGAGTTTCTCTGTGTCCAGAGGCAAAACCCAGAGGCCTGTTAGAGAACAGGATGTTGCTGTGCAGTCCATGAGACCAAGGAGACAAAAGTCTTCAAGGGAGCATCCTGTGAATGTCTTCTGGAAATGTGGTTTCCAAGGGGCCAAGACAACCCATGGATTCATAAGCAATGACGATGGAAGAAAATGGAAGACGCCGGTTGAGATTTTTCATCTCGACTGCGACTGAGGTTTAGTTTTTCTGCAGACCTAGGTGTAAGCTTTATTCTGATATTTAATATATCTGCTCCTTACAAATCTGGAGTGACATTTGACAAAAGCTCCTAGCACGGGTGTCAGCTGAATGCATCCTCATCCTTTACATCCCTCCTACTGCTCACGCTTCTGGGATGCCCATCATGAAAAACAGCCCCGTAACCATCAGTGTTACATGCAGTGCCGTATAGGGGAAGATGAAGCCGGTGGGTGTCTTCTACTTGTGCTGGAGGAGGGATGGCTGGTGCCTTCTCAGGCACGTTTTTTTGGACATCGTATTATGCAATTATCTGGGTACAGGCTGTTCTGGTAGATCTTCAAGGAGATTACAGGCTGTCTCACAAAGCTCAAAGCACTGATCTGGGCTTGCACAGGGCAGCAAAGCTGTCAGGACAAGTTTTGCCTGGAAACAGCTTCTGAAGGTGTGAGTCAAGCCCCGGTGAGGAACAGAAAACCAGAGTGTGTGCATGTGTGTGTGTGTGGGAGACAGGGGATCTGGGGTTTGCAGGGACAAGGCCAGGTTTCTGCAGTTGTCATAAATTCATACAGATTTTGAGAATAGCTACAATTTTTTAATTTCCAAGAAGAGAGGGAAGACCAGCTTTAACCTGTTGATGCACTCAAAACATCTTTAAATGAGCAGCTGATTTACCTCAATGTGCTTTACTTTGATTTTTTTTAAGCAAAAAGCTGTCCTTTTGAAGCAGCATCTTGTATTTTAAAAACCTCCCTAAATTAAAAACAGAAGGAGAAATAACTTGCAAAAGGAGGCAGAGCTTTTTGGTTTGGTTGGGTCGAATGAAGTGGCTCAGTAAAAATGTTTGACCCCACGTCGCTCACCTGCTCACATTTCGTTCTTGTTTTTTGGCCACTTTTTGGTGCTGCTGCTTGCAGTTTGCTCCTCGACCCCCAAAGACTTTCAGCCCGTCACCAAGTCTCCCATGGCTCATTTTTGGGGTCCGGCTCAACTCGGCCTCCAAGAGTCCCTACATCCAGGCAGCTCTTACCGTGGCGACCCAAACACCAAGAATAACAGGCTGTCGCTTTCAAAATACACTGAGTCTACATCAAATTCCATTGCATGCTCCACACGGGATACATCCAAACTGGTGGTCAGCTCCCGTGCATGGGCTTGCACGCGCGTTGCTGGCTGTGGTAGCGATGCGGGCGCTTCGCTGGGGCACAGCTCCCTCTTACGACTGCAGAAAACACCGGCACCGGCACTAGCTTTTGCTCAGACATGCAGTAAAGCGGGTTCATTTTGTCCGAGCAAAGGGGTTTGTGGTGCGCTGCTCCCAGAGGGCAAGGAGAGCGCCAGGAGCATCCAAGTCCATCTGCACTCAGAGCTGGATGGGAACAGGGAGAATGCTGCAGCTTCCAAAAAAACGGATTTTTAAATCCAGTCAGGCTCTCTTTGGCAGTGATTTGTTGTCCCTGCACTGACCAGAAATCCTGCAGCGTTTGGAAAGTCACCAAGCGCTCTCTCCAACTACATTCCTGGTTTAAAGAGCAAGGACCTGCATTTTGCAGGGCAGGTTGAAAGCTTGCAGCCTCCCAGAGCGGCGGGCACGGCCCTGGCGGGTGAGCACCCACGCGCTGCAGTGTCCTGCTGCTCCATATGAGATGATCGCTCCGAGACGGCGCTTGAGATCTCGATTCTCTACCATCATCTGCTGCAGGGATCCAAGATGATGCTCCAGAACATCCTCCTGCTCAGGAACAGCCCTGCTCGTGGTGCCCAGGCCGCTGTGAGCTGCAGCCTGGCCGTGCACAGCTGGGCCCGCAGTGTTTCTTCTTGAAAGAAGATGAGATTTTCACACTGCAGATGCCACAGCAGCTCAGTGATCAGCAAGAGACCACAACATACGCGTGTCCAGCTGCTGGAAGAGAGCTGTGGAGGCTGGCAGCTAGAAGATGCCCAGATAGGTGCCAAATCCCAGCTGGGAAACCCTGTGGAGAAGGACGAGCCCTCTCTGCTTACAGTCTTATTGGGAGAACTACAAAGCAGCTGCACTTGCTATCGCAGTTTAACTTCCAGCTCTTGAAGTCCCATCAGAATCACAACCCAAACAAGGCCGAATCAGCACTTCCCTCTCCAAGGAGTTGAATTTTTGTCGTGAAGCCGCATCTGCAGAGCTGGCACTTGCGGGATGCCACCCCAGCCGTGCGGCTCATCCCACGGCAACACGCGGGGACCCTGCCCCAGAGCCCCCCAAACGCGGCGCTGCGGGACCCTCTGCAGCCCCCAGGACCTCGGTGCCTCCCGGCCTCCTTGCAGCGTCCCGCACTGTCGCTAGATGTCCTTGCGCTCGCGCGCCAGGCCCGGCTGCAGCTGCGCCGCTGACGCGCTCATTCTTGCTCCTGCACACACAGACTTTGGTCACTGCCCCTCCAGGTTTCTGTGCTCTTCACTGTATGTCCGATGCAGGGGGCACTGAGCGTAACTGCAGTGGGCAATATTAGACACTTATCAGACCCGAATTTGCCTACTCTGCAGCTGCTTAATGGTCTTGTCCTCATGTGTAAGGGGAAACATTTTGATCTGTTTTGTGTGAATGTTACAGTAAATAGTAATACGCACGAGCTGGAGCATCTCTCTCCTAGGCCCGGGCACAAGGCAAACACCTGCACCTGTACATAGGGGTGCTGGGCTGCGTGGTGAGAGCTCGTTTCCTCAGTTGTCCTCAGGTGGGGATTATTTCCAACCCAACTCCAAATGGCAGAAGGAGTCCCTGTGCTTCCTGCATATAAAGGTTTCCACTAAATGTTGTCAGTAAGTGGAGGAGTTTTTTCTGTATCTATGGGAGTTCTGTAGTCTCTAGGTCTCCACCAGCTCCCTGGAGGTCCGGTTAGTGTCTGGCAATGTGCAGGGGGCCCCTCTGAGG
>JAUBNY010000712.1:2764309-2786207 GCA_032275445.1 Crypturellus soui
TCCTGGTAAACAATACTTAATAGTCTAATTGGCATGTGGCAGGAAAATTGAGGTATGTTGTCTTAAGCTCTTAATTGTGTGATGCTCAATAGCTCTGCTTTATCTACTGTGTTCTTTAATCCTCTCATTAGAAAGCTGTTAATCAATTATATGTTAAATAGCAGCAATCACTTTGCAAGCTTAAGACAGTTTTATTTTGACATAACAGCCTAATTGCTAGTGATTAACTATGAAAAGGTCACCTCGCAAAAGCATGAGATTTATTATCAGGGAATCTCCAGGCCCTGCAGCTGCCCTGCGCCAAGGAGAACCCGGTTTGCTTTGAAACACAGTGTTTTTCCTGTTCTTGTGACCTGTGTTCTGCAGCCAGAACTGGCCTCAAGTTGCACTTAGGGGTCCTGGGATCACAGTGTGTATCCTGGGATGTTGGATGCAGCTGTTTCAAGTTTTGCTTGACCTAGATGATGAGTTGGGATGAGCTGACTGGGGCTCCCTGGGCTGGAGAATTGAGGATGGAAAAACTTCCTTCTGTAGCTGTTGGGAGGTTAAAAATAGCAGGCAGCTATTTCTGCTTGCCATGTTGATGTATCGAAACGGTTTTAGAAAGTTCCTTGATTAGGACTTAGCATAGTAATTGATCACCAGGTGGTTTTAAGGCCTGGAAGGTGCATTCTCTCTCTCTCTCTCTCTCTTTCTCTCTCTCTCTCTCTCTCTCTCTCTCTATGTATATATATATATATATATATATATATGTGTGTGTGTGTGTGTGTGTATAAAGATCCCAATAATAACATAAATGCTTTGCACTTTTATAGTCTTGTCTTAGTCTGATCAGAGAGCACCTTGTAAATCTGGGTAATAGCAGAAACTTCCAGCTCTGGATCTCTGTTTTTTCTAGCTCTCTGCATGCTCAGCTGGCTCCTGAACCCCTGTTAAGTTCATAGTGCTGCGTTTTGAAGCAGTGACATCTGTTTAAATCAGGACACGCTGTTCCCAAAATAATAAACCCGTCAACCCAATGAATTCTGAGATAACGTAGCTGTTGCAAAAGGTGACTCTCGGGCTTGATCTCGGGGCTCTCACTAGACAGGATGGTGCTTTTGTCTACCCTTTAAAACCTTAAACTTCAAGCATGATTTGCTTGGAAGCACGCTGGACTTTTGTCTTCGGCTTCAATCCCCTTAATACAGTAGGAGCTGGGGGAAGCGCTGGAGCAGGGGCTGCGGTTTCGGCTTGGGGATTTGAAGCAGAATATCTGATCTGGAGGATGGTATTTTCAAACGCTCCCGATCTGCTTTGAAGGGTCCCAATTAAGGTCTGGCACACAGAGCTGCCCGAAGGAGCCGGGGCTGCTGCTCCTCCTCCTGCCGCGCGCTGGGGCTCAGTGTTTCCTTCTGCAGCCCTCATTAGGGACGTGGTGCTGAGCAGAGGGACGGGGATATGCACTGGTGACAGCTCTAATGGCCTTGCCACGCGTTGCGGTGGGTGGCAACATGGAATCCCGCTTTCCGAGAGGCTTTGAGAAGGTGTTCAATTAGGGGACTTTTAAAAGCAATTTCCTTCTGGAGTCAAAGTTGAGCCATTTAACTGGGTGCTGCATAGCAGGAGCATTCACGTGGCAGGGTGACAGCCAGCCAAGAGCACTAGGAGCCATGCAGGGACCTATTGGTTGCTCTTGATCCCTAGCTCCAAAACAGCTTTATTGGCAATACCTTAGTCATGGTGGCTGGTGCATTGACGTCTCTGGAGGTGCCCAGGTCTTGGGAGGGCAGAGGTTTGTCACCCAGCCGAGCCTGCCACTGGTTGACGCTGCCAGTTTAGCACCCAGGGCACTCTTTGATCTCCCTAATTAATGCCTAACACTGCCAGAGCCAGGGAGCTCTCCCAAGCAGATCCAGTGAATCGATATTCCTCTTGCTAAATTGTTGATGTGTTTTGGCAGAGATGAAATTTTAAAACGCCTGGTAAGGATTTATTGCTGCCCTAATGCCTTTAGTGGTCCAGCAGACTAGGTGGGCACAGCTGATTGGGTTTTGGAGGCTTGGCTGATGGTTGCTGTCTCTGGGGACACCTAGACATGCCAGGGGCCATGTGTGCCAGGCCCAGGAGGCAGCAGAGCAGCCTGTGCATTTGGCATGTGCTTGCCCTGGAATTTTGCCTCTAAGATCTGCTCTCCTTTGCCGTGAGTGAGACTGAAGCAGCTTTGGTTTCGTCTTGCTCCCTTGGCAGGGGGTATCTGCTGCCACCACCGTCCTGGGAACCTTCTCATGCTAGCAGGGCTTCAGCTGTTTGTGTTTCAGTTTAATCACCGGGATTTCATAGTTGGGTTTAATCACTGTCCCTCCTAACCCGCGTGAAGGGCACATTTTGATTTCTACTTCTCTGTACTGGGAGTTGTCCCTTTGCCCTGGCTGCCCGGCACACACAGGGCTCCTGAGCAACGTTAATTAGGCACCTTCCTCTGATCGGTTGTATCTATGAAAGGTGTTAAAATTAAATAAGACCAAAACTGCATCCAGAACAAATACCTTGCTGCAAATAATGGTTATAATTCACTGGCAATTTGTGCCAGACAATTGTGAAAAAACAAGCTCTGGCAGCCCACATTCAGGCAAGTGGCCAGGAGCAGCACTAAATCGTGCATGTATCTTTCTCCTTATTATCAGTCTCACTCTTTTAAAATCCAGATAACTTGCAGCAGAGAGAGGGGAATAATTATCTTGCTGACTTGCAGGAAGAAGGATGTCTGCAGCCAAAGCAGGGCCATATCCAGATCTGTAGCTTCCAGCAAGGAAAAACGGGGAATCGTGCAATTTGGGCTCCGGTTTGAGAAATGATTCAACTGGGGTCTTTGGTTTTGTATCCAAGGTTGGTTTCTGCTGCCAGGGTCCTTCCTGTGTGGATCGCAGCATGGCATGGGCAAACATGAGCGCCTCCCTTGTGATGGTTTGTGCTGCCTCCTAAGCTCAGGCTGTGAACTCCCAGTCAGGGCTGGGAATGCTGCCCTGGTCCCTCGGATTTGGAAATTGGAGGGGGAGACGATCTTAAATGAGTTTAACTGGAAGAAGAGTTGAACCCAAAGAAGTCACAGAAGCTATGAGGTGGGCACATGCACAGTAGACATATAGCAAGTGTAACGAGTGCCCTGCGAATAGAGCTGATGATCAACGTCGGCGCTTGTGGCGAGGGACGCGCCTCGCAAAGGGCCGTCCGTGGGGATGCTGTGAAGCTTGGGCACAACATGGGCACTTGAACTTTTCAAAACCAGTTGTTGCTCCCTAAATGAGGAACCTGACATTTTAAAGGCCGTCAGCCCCAGGAAAGGACGACCCTCTTAAGAAGCGCAATGCGCGGTCCTCGAGTGTCCTTCAAAGCAGCATGTGTGTTGCTGCCTAATTGCCTGGGAAGACTCTTGCTGCAATTTTTTCCTACTAAGAGAGGTTTGTGATGTGCAAGTGCTCCGGAAATCCCCAGTTTGGGGATTAATGGGGAGTGCTGGTGAAAACTTCTGTTGCCTCAGGGTCTCTCACCCCTGCCCATATCGTCAGAGTGAGACCTCTGCTTCCCACCAGCCTCATCCCTTGTCCACAGGCTTGGGCACTTCTGTGCAAAACCAGGGTGATTTTTTTTATTTTTACTTATCAAGGACCTTATAATGTGGCTTGTTGAGCCATGATCTCCCTTCCTGTGTGCTTTTTCTGACAGCCCTGTGCTGAACTGAGCAAATGTGGTCATAGCCAAATTGCCAAGGCAATACAATATTTTTTTGTATGTTCCTAAATCATCATAGAACAGGACTGGTCCATCACAATATAACACAAACAATACATTTTATCCCCCTTTTCCCTCCTGTGCCTGCTATGACTGTAGTGTTGATGTTTTAGCTTGCAGTTGTGTATCTTTTTGTTCTGATCTTTGGATGTCAGACTGCTAAACCTTTGAGCTAGGCTGAGTGTTTTGATGCTTTTACAAAGCAAGAATAAGGAATAAATGTTTCTCGCAACACCTGTGCTGTGACAGGACTCTGAGCAGACTTGTACCAGCAGATGCTGGAGCAGAAGCAGAGTCCTCTGTGGTGCCAAAGATGGATGAGGTATGGAATTAGCTCCCCTGTAACGGGGTGAAAACTGCAGGAAAGAGCAAATCTTTATTCTCTCTTGTGGCAAAATGTCACCTGAGCTCTGAGCGGAGATTTTTCTTGAATGTCTGACACCAACCCTTGCCATGGCCCTTATCTTCCTTACCTCTTTACTGCAAGGTTTGTGAAGCTTTCCCCAAAAGCAAATTGAAGGGTGCAAATAAGATGTGGAAAAATTTGCATCTCATACTGTACAGCTAGGTGCCCAAATAGGTCAGTGAGGACAGCGGGTGGCTTGCAAACCCTGCTGACTTCACCCACAGCATTGACTGCATCGGGAAACCAGCCTCTGCTAATAGTTGTGCGACATAGGTGGGTTTGGTGGGTGCATCTTGGCCAGTGATGGGTGCAGGAAGGTCCGGAGGGGGTCGAGGTCCTCCTCGAGCCTCGCACATGAGCACCCTGGAGGGTGCGCACAGCTTGGCCTGCTTTCTGAGACACCTCCCATGACTAGTTTGGCATTTGAGCTGCTGGCCTCAGGTGCCTCCAAACTCTGCTAGTAAATCACCTGCAAGTGAGGAGCAGCATCCCAGGAGACCTCACTGAGAGCTAAGTCCGTATTTCCTATGCACGTTTCACGTGAATAACCTGTCTAATGTTTCCAGCAGATCAGCTCTCCGCTGGCCCAAGCACCCTGCTCTGGGTGCAGGTTTGGATCCCCGGGGTGAGGGGTTTGCAGCAGCCTGGGCTGCTGCCGTTCACAGAGGTGAGATGCTAACGATGGAGCATGGGCTGGAAAAGTGCAGATTCAGCACAGGCAAAGCATCTCATGGCATTAAAAATGCACAAAGCATCTCTGCAAGCTCAGAGCCAATTCTGGCAAGCCGTGGCTCCCCAGTGAGAGGGTCTTGGAGGCCTCTTCCCAGCATGGGCTGAGCCCATTCCCAGTTCTGCTTCTGGGCAAGCAAATCCAGCTGTTTCCAGGAACAGCTGGAAAGGACTCTGCATCAGTGCACAAGTCACGCTGAAGGTTGCGGCTTTATGTTTTTAATTCTCAGTCTTCAAAGGAAAATCCTGCAGGAGCTGTTTTTCTTTCCACGCTGTCTCTGGAGCTTCCTGGGCATTTGTTCAGTTTCCCCGTGGAAAAGCAAAATGAAAGTCGGGAGACGATTGTGAGTTTTGGGGGGAAAATGTGAAGATGGAGCTGAACTAAAGCTGAAATACTGCGTGTTTGGCATTTTCACTTGCTCAGTTCAGCAAGTGTTTCCACAAACCCCAGCTGCTCCTTTCTGAAGTTTTGTTTAATTAAGAACGGAAGCGAGACAGCCCCATTTTCCACGGAGAAAAAGCTCGAGGGCAATTTTCAAACATCTTGGTTCTTCAAATCCTTTCCTCCTCGTTTGATATGCAGCCAAATTAAAGTGGGCCAGGCTGAAACGCAGGCCCAGCTCTGCTCTCTGTGAGGCTGGGGAGGGCAAAAGGAGCCTCTGGGGATGTGCTGTGAGAGAGGGGTTTGCACTGAGGCTTAATCCACAGTTTTCCTTCTACCTTCCCTGCAGTTGCTTTTGCAATTAAATGTAAGCGAGGCACGTGGCTCTGGGGATGCTCTGCTGTTCCCGACCTGCATCGTGACCTACTTGCGCAGCCCGCGCTACCTCGCGGGGCTGGGGCTGCTGCCTGTGTAGAAGTGCCCGGATGGGGTAGGGGGTGCACGGAAACAGTACATGTGTCTGCATTTTATTTATGCAGTACCACTATATATTATGTACCAAATTATATGCTGTATGCCAATTCTTTGTTTTTTTGCCATGAAGAGGCACTGCCTGCCCTGGCACAATGAAGAGGAGGGCAAACCTTATTGGGTGGCTGAGCTTTCATGGGAAGAGATGTTTTCCTCTTCTTTCTGCTGGAGCAAAATCATGCAGGCAGGTCCCGCTTTCTGCAGACCAGTGGGGTGAGATGATCTGTGCATGTTTTGGGCAGCAGGGCCAGGTCATCCCGACGGGCTACTGTTCCTGGGGCACATGAACTTCTTGCCCTTTGGTGCTGCTGTGGATGCTCCTCGGTGCCAGCTTTAGGTTTTGTTCAAAACTCCTTGCAAAGGTATTTAATCATAGACATGCTTGTTTAATTTGCTGAAGCAGAAATACATACTTGGCTCTTTTTTCTCCTTGCAATCGTTCCAGAGCAGATGTGCCTTCCCTGCAGGAGGGCTCCACTTCTGCCCTGTTCAGCTGTTTTGCTGAAGCTTCCTGGTGACACAATGTGGAAAAGAGCAGCATACTTTAGTGTGGAGACATTAAGTACTTTTGACAGTGCTGAGATGCCCGTCCTAGCTAGGACAAATAGCAAGATGTGCTTGGTGTACGACTTGAATCGTTCCATGGAAATAAATAAGAAATCAAAAGCTTATTAAGCAAGAACCTAAAACCAACAGGATTGGATTTAACCAGTTTTTTTCTGACTGCTGTCCCCAAGGAGGCCACCAGAAGGTCTCAGGAGACAGGTGAGGATTTAGGAAGCAGAGATGAACCATTTCCAAAGTGGTGAGAATGTGCGCACTGAGAAAGCCCTTTGGCTCCTTTTTATGCTGACCCCTGAGCCAAAATTACCTCTGAAAAAAGTTCCTGAGGAGAATCAGCTAGTGACAAGGAAGTGTTTGGAGAGGGGCTGTAGAACAGGTGCCATAATTTGTCCTAGTGCTTCAAACATCTTTCATGGGATTTTTGAGACTGCTGATGCTCAAAAAACATTCGTGTTGCAAGTGATCAGTATTGTAGACTTACAATTGGACTTCTTGGCTCAATGGTTAAAATGAGGAAGCTGGTTATTAATTATGAATTATGAATATTCTAATTTGCTATTCAAGTAATTTCATCTTGCCAGTGCTGGCATAAGGAGCTTCATGTCCTATATGCTGTAAATTATAATGCAGCAGGATAACTTTTTCTGCCTTCTGAGAATGCAAATAAGCGATCTGTCTTTTGAGTTGGTTTAATTTGCCATCTCTGTGTCCGCACAGCTTGTTAGCTGAACGCAAAACTGCGTCTGCTGCCAGCGCAATCTGGGTATTGTTTCCCTGGGCTGCAGAAAGCAATGAGTTTGTAGCTCTCTAATCCTCAATAATTTGCTGCTAATTTGTCAACAGTCAGCAGCTCCAATGGTTACTGCATCTCAGTATCCGAGGCCACTGTGCTCTTCCTCTTGTCAGGGTTATAAGCAGCCGTTTATAGGACTAGTATGGCCTGGACAAGGCTTGTTTTGCAAAGGAGGAGCAATGTCATGACATACCCATTTTGCAGGCACCAGAATGAGGTTTCCCATGTCTCAGGCTTGCACGTGACCCAGCGGCACATTTAGGGCATCAGGAGCCTTCTGGCGTGCACAGACCTGCTGTAGCCCCTTACAAAGCCTTATGCTAGGCCCTTTAGTTGGTTCTAAATGCAACTTCTGCTGGTATAGATCAGAAAATCTACTGGTTTAGCAGCATTCCCAGCAGTGGTTTTGTCACCTTTCTGAGCACTCTGCTTTCCTGGGTCTGCCTGGATTCAGTACGGCCCTGCAGTTGGGGCACTCTTGGAGTTGGTCGCACTGCCTCTTGCTTCAGGTTGACTGAAATGTCCCCAAGTGTCACCCTTTGTTTGCTTTATGGATGTCTCTGACGAAGTGTAAGGCTGGAAACTTCTGTGCTGGCTGCCTGCCCGAAACTGAGATTTCCTCAGTGTTTGCATTACCCCCTTCCCAGCTGTGTCCCCATGCAAAATTACATACATTATGTTTCTAAATTTGTCTTTCTCAGCCCGCCCCACTCTGGAGTGGGGACATCAGTTTGGCAGAGGAGGTCAGCATGATGCTGAGATGTCTCCTTTTGCTGCTCGGGGGAAATAACTCCCAAACTTGGGCAATCTGAGCGTTAGGAAGTTGCTCTGAGCACACTTAGTCAGCACTCTAGCCGAAGGTTCGCAGCCCTGTGTGTCGGGACTGCAGAATGTGCTGATTTGCCTTTCTTTGGCTGCTGGGAAAATTGAGGAAAATCTGGTTTTTGTCTTTCAAACACTCTATCTACTATCGTCTGCTTTGCTGTAAATAGAGTATTTGCTGCCCTCCTCTCCCTTTTAGGAGGGCTGCCTCTTCGGCTGCTCTGCCAGGAATCAGAAAGGAGAAGGCCTTGTACAAATTGTGATGTGTTTTGTCTTGTTTTGGGAATGTGTGAGAAATTACTGTCATTAAAGCAATGGTGTTTCCCTACATGATGCCTTTAGATATAACTTTATTTAAACCAGCAGAAGAATCTGCTGCCTGACTTCCATCCTGTTCTTCCTTGCTTTGGTCTCCTCTGCTGGAGTGTGGAGATAACTGAGTGTTAGTGGGATTTATAACTCCATGACCTGCTCTTCAGAAAATGGCAGCCTTTTTTTTGTAAACAAGCGTCTCCTCCACAGAGATCTGGGAGGTCTGTGCAAGGTGCTTGGCCTTCCCCCTTGCATGCCTCCCTGGTGCCCCGTGCAGCCCCTGCTCCCAGGGGCACCGGACCTCTCCAGCCTCAAAAGGTGCTGATTCCTGGGAGATCTGGTGCTGTGTTGTCTAAATGTCAAGCAGCCCAGCTGCCTTTGGTCTCTGCCTCGTTAATTAGAGCAGTCTCATTACCTCTCAGTCATCACTGCAGATGTTGCTGCTCAGTCGTCCATGGGGGAAGTGCTAAACCCAAACCATGGTGGTGCCAGTCCTTCAAAGCTACCAAAACCAAGCTCTTTGCCAGGGCAGGTGTGTTCTTTTTACTAAACCATCACTAGAAACCCTGGAGGATGTTCAATGGAAAGTGGAGGAGAGATGCAGCTTTTGGCTTCCCCCTTAGAGCAGCACAGCAGAGATGAAAATGAAATGACCTCGTAGAGGTTCAAGGATGCTTGAACATCTCATTATACAAGAGAAGCTGTCATTGAAGTATCTGAATGCTTGACACAGAATAAACACAGCAAAAAGAAGGTGGCTAGTTCTCCCTGCCTTTTCATATGTAATCTGGGACAAGAGGTCATTTCTGATTAGTTTCTTTGAGTGAAGACAGAACTGAAATTGGAAATTGGTCAGAATTGACTTAAATGGTATAATCAGGGTCATGGGTTTGCTGCAGCAAAGCGCTTCTCCTCGTTCCTTGGGCCAGGGTCTGGTAAACTGCAAAGTGACATCTTGTCCCTGAAGAGGCTGAATTTTTTCCCCCACTTTTCTGCTGAAGCTAGAGGTTGGTATGCGCAGATAGGGACTGATCCCAGCCTCTTCAGCAAGAGTGAAGGTGACACTAACCTGAAGCTCAAGAATTACCTGCTGCAGGTCTCATCTTCAAAGAGGAGAGCAGGGGAGCACTTTAGGAGTTGCTTTTGGCGACTAGAAGTAGACTTTTCTCAGGTCAATGCTGAACTCAGTGTGATGCAGGGAACACAAATGCTGGGAGTTGTGTGCTCTCTGCTCAGGAAGAGGTGAACATGTTCCAGCATCTCATATCATGTAACTTTTCTATTTACAGTGCCTTATTGATATTCAGTCAATTTTCTCGATTTAATTTAATTTCTCTCTTCAACTAATGCAGCTTTCCTTATGCTCTGTTTGTGCATGAGACAGCAGTTGGATATTGCCCAAGATGATTACCTGGGAAAGCTCCCTTTCCTAGTCGCATGGGGAAGGCAGGGTGGAAAAGGACCATGCTCTAAGACCTCATGGGCACCCCTTTATTTTAGGGTTTAGAGCATTTGCTTGGCTTGATTTTTGAGTGTTTTGGAGAGATGTGCATGAGAAGGGCTTTGCTGTGGGCAAACACAAGTATTAGGAGTGCTGAAAAGCAGCCTGCTGAATGCTGCTGCTGGGAGGGTAATGCTGTTATTGTTTTCTCTATTTTCTACATCTTAAGGTATAGCTTTTGCTGACCTTGGAGGAGAAACTACACAGAAATCTCCCAAACAAACCCACTTCTCTGCTTTCCTAGTGGCAGAGCTCACTAATAGATTTAAATACATCTCCGACTCCCTGAGCACCTCTATTATGCATGGAAAGAAATAATTAACCTTTCACAGAATTGCTTTTAATGCTCTGCTTTGTTGCTGCATAGGCGTTACCTATTTGTTGTATAGGCAAATACAGCAATAGTATGTAATAATTTAATATACCTATCCACACAGTATTTTTCCTCCCACTGTTTATTTTTAGTGTATTTTCCATTGTTCATGGTGCTTCTTGTTGGGACTACTTGTTCTTATAGCACTTTTTTAGGCAGGTTCTCTTCTCTTCCAGCGCTGTTTTGCAGGCAGAAAGGTTTTAGGGATAGAATTCACAGCCTTTGGGGTTGCTGGCAAACTAAATTGTCTTTAATTAGCTGCAAGCTTTGCTATCTTTACTTTCTGTTCTGAGCAAATGATTAGTGTGGTCAGAATGGGGGCTCTAATCATGGAGAGATTGGTGGTGGCGTGGAAATGCAGAGGTTCAGGTGTGAGTAACCTTGGAGAAAAGGGGTCTACCATAAGGTTGCCTACATAATAAGGAAATTTGGAGTATCTAGTAGTAGGGATTGAAAGTAGAGCCTTAATCTCCTCTAAACCAGAAATCCTAGTTTTGTACTGTGATATCTACCACTTCTTTGGAGGTTATACCCCAAAACTCTGTCCAGTCAAAGCAATGTAACTGAGCAGCAATGGAGAGAACAAGACAAATGTTTGAACTTGCAGAGAATCAGAGCCTTTGGGAGCATGAATTCAGCAGTGTGGACTGTGCACGTCGGGAGATGGAAAACTCTGCCTGGTGGCTTGTGCCTGTGGGACTCCCAGGGGAAGCAGCTCGGATGGGCACATAAATCAAAGGTGCTAAAAGGCTGTGGTTGTTCAGAGTCCTGTTTAGTTGCAGCCTGTGCAAAGGAGAGGCTGAGGGCAAATAAGCTGAAAAATCACCTTGAGGAAGGTTCCTTGAGGAAGAAACAGTTGCGAGTCCAGATCTAAGTTCTCCCTGCTGTTGGCCCTGCAGCTGTGCCTACCTTGTGCTGCTCCGAATATGAAGCAGAAGTATTGAAAACAACTGCTGCCATTTTCTTTTTAAAATGAAAGAAAATATTCTAATTAGTGAGATGAAAACTGGAATGTGTTTCCTCTTGCTTTCTATTGGAAAATGGTAGATTGAAACAGCTTTGTAGACTTGAGTCATCCCCTAACTGTTCAGGTAGCATTTGTCAGAGGCTCTATTAAGCAAAAGCTCTATTGAATCTGGACAGCCTATTTGTACCCTGGCAAAGTTTGATCCTTGTATTTAATTCACTAGGGAACAGGAATCTCTTTGGAAGACATTCGGAAATAGCTGTGATATAACATTCACAGTCTATATATTGGGTGAACATGGAAGAAAAACACTTAAATCAGGTCATTACTGCAGGGTGAAGATTATCTGGAAAACTGAAAGACATAAAGCTTCCAAAAGCCTGTGGGAGAAGATGTGCTTTGTCAGTCTTCTTGTCTCCCTGCCTACCAGCCTACATTTGGTATCTATCTATAGCTGCTATTAAATATAATTCTTCTAAATCTGGGATGACAAAAGGCTTGATTTGAAGATAAAAAGCTGAGCAGCTTGATGAAAACTTTGGCATGTTAACTTGAGCCTCCAGCAACACCCATTATTTCCGGTGAGAATGAGGATTAGGTTTCTGACTACAACGGAAATCTTTACTTTCCCAGGCCAAGTTTCCTATGGAAGAGGGCCAGCCAAGCTCTGCTTGGTATATGCAGTGTTTCTCAAAATACTCCATAAATAACAATCTAAAGCCCAAGTCTTAATATCTTATGCTGTCTGATGTGGTCTTTTTGAAGTGGAAGTCATTCCCTTCTAATTTTTAATAGAATTGAAAAGATTAACCCTTGTACAAAAGGGAGACTCTATCTTGTTTTTTTGTTGCCAGTGAAGGATTTTAAATACACTTCCAGTCTTAGCACAAAATTGGATCACTTGCTGCATGGCATAAAGCAAAAGAACAAAATTGACCTAATATTTTGTTTGAACTCCATACTTTGATACCTAGCAAAGTATCTTGAACTTGCTAAAAATGAGTTGATCTTTGTTGCTGGGGTGAATGAGTAGCAAGGGGTGTTGACTGTCTTTTTAAGGGATAATCATTTCATTTGCTATGGGCAACATGTCTTTGTCAGGCATGGTCTGAAAATAGGAAGGGAAGATGATAATTCTGGAAAGAGCAAAATCCCAAAAGTTTGTGTTAACACCTAGATGCAGATAACTTGCACCCAAGTCACCAGACATTGCCCTTATCTTCAGCTGATGCTCTTACAAGTGTGCATGATGGCAATGTCAAGCTGTGTCTCAAGTGTATGTGTTGATGTGCCACCATCCCTTGAGGAAACATCTGGACTGCGTATTAGGTAATTTATACGCACACCAAAGTAATTTTGGAGTTGTTCAGCAGTTTCCTTCCACTGGAAAATTACTATAATTCTAATAATTCCCCTTTTATAATGTGTGTCATTTCTCATTAGTGAAGATGCCTGCAGGAGCCCCACTGCAGTGATGAGGGCACCTTCTGCCTTATGAGGGGACACAGCTATGTGAGATGCTCTTCTAACACAGCAACTTATGCCTATCGTGGAGTTTCACAACTTTATCTGAAGTTTGAGATGATTTCAAGTAAATTTGGTTGCCCCTGAAACAACACTGCTATATGATGTGAAAGTAGGTGAATATTTTTAAGTTGGTTGCTGTATGACACTGAGTCCCGGTTCCAAAAATGAACCTACAGATGTCTTTTGGAAGTGAACCAAAGTGGCTGCGGTGTCCCTTTTTCTGTCGATCGAAGGGCTGTGCAGTGCCAGGCAAGTTGGTGGCCTTGTGGCATTTCATGTCGTGTGCTGTTAGATTCATGGGATCTGTTCAGCTGTGAGGGACGCAATTTGGATGTTGGATGACCAGGTAGGTCATTGGCCTCCCCAAAGCCAGAAATTAACATGTAAAAATTCATCAGGACAGTATGTAGATGAAAATAAATGGGCAAAGAAAAAATCCAGATGCTCTGAATTATTCTGTAAGTTGCAAGTGAAAAGGATTTCTCCTAGATGAGGACCCTGCTTGCTTCTGCACCCTATTTCCTCCTGTGTTGAGTATGACTTTTCCTTCCAGCTCTTTCTCCAAGTGCAGTTCTAGGTACCTATGGGTGTTTTGGGGTACACCTGAGGTCAGAACTGCAGCATGAGCAATGGGGCAGATGAGCTGTGAGCCCCTGGCCTTGGGGACCGGGGCAGTCCCATGGCAGAAAGCTCAATACGGGCCCAGCCATGGAGCATGGATATCTGCACATTCACCTCGTTTTCCCTAGAAAAAAAACATTAGTTGTCATTTTTATACACAATAATCCAATAGCTCTGGTGCTTGAACACTAAGCAAGGTTAAAAGTATTTTAGAAATCATATGGTGATAAATATAAATAATAAAATATGTTTGGAATATAGCTGGATAATGATGCTTGAATGCTAAGCAAGGACAAAAGTGTTTTAGAATGTATGCAGTAGTAAAAAATAAATATGTTCTTAATAAAGCTAGGTAATATATGAGCAGTGTCAACTTGATATAATTTTACATAGTCTTAGTGAAATTGCAGTCAGAAAAGTCACATTATCTTGTAGCCACTTTAAGCTATTTCTGCTGCTGAGTGAATTTCCAAAAACATAGCCGTCAAATTAGCTGCATTTTGGACAATTTATGATCTTAGCTTCATTTTCCCCCTGCTGCATTAGACTGTGAGAGCAATCTGTAAAGCTGCCTGTAGCCGCCTCAGATTTCCTTTTTCGTGGCAAAGTGACAATAATAACATCCCAGCTGGGGCTCTCTGGTGTTCTCGGTTATTAGTTGCAATATTGGCAAGTTGTAGTCCATGGTTTGTCTTAGCTGCCAGCTGAAGTGTTTACTGGGCTTAGAGGGGACTGAGCAGGTGAAACTACTCTGCCTGCCTTTAATGTACTAAACAAGCATTAAAAAACCTCAGTGGCTGCTTTAGAACTTGAAATTGAAGAAATCTTTATTTTCTTTAATGAGATTGCGTATGGAATATAATTTTTTTTCTGTGACAACCGTTATCAAGAATACAAGTAGATGTTTGTTTTGAGAGCTGTCTCCGAATGAGCTCCTGCCGCGTAGTTTGAAGGCTTGGATTTGCGATGACTGCTGCTATACAATGTGTGCCTGCTCCTTTGGAGACTTGGTATCTCTAGCACCCAGACACATTTGGCAAAAAGCAGGTTTTGGAAAGTCTTATCCAGGCTTTGTACTGCAGAAATTTCTGTTTGTAGGAAAAGAGAAAAAAAATAGCTTTTCTGCGACTTTCCAGATAAAGCTGTTCCTGGGCACCGCATCTCCAGGCGGCATCAGTGCTTATCGCGATGTGCACTGGCTTTGGAACCTGCGTGTCAGTAAAGCTGTGGACAATCCTCCTTGTACAGGATTTTCTGCTCTTTTAATTTTAACTTTCAAATTCCTGTCCCGTCTGCTTCCTCTTATCACTTGTTCCCTGAAGGCTTCTGTGTCTTCTGGGCTGCAGCAGTGACCTGCTTCAAGGCTGCTTTGAGGTTGCAGATATGTAGCTCAAGGATTATTTTGTTACTCTGGAACGCTTTTCCTTTGGGTGTTTGCAGCCAGGAATCAAGCTTGTATTAAATAGTGGTCGACTTTAAGCTGATTGGCACTCTATTCTCTTATGTGTTGGGGAATGAAATACCTCGAGCAGTGCTTACTACTCAAACTTACACTCTTCCTATTCAGATTCCTCCCAAGGGGCAGCCAGCTCTGGGAGGTCTCCAAAAAAAAAAAAAAATAGTGAAGTGAAATTTATTGTTGCTTCCTCCTTCCTCTAGATCCTTCACTGCTCCTGCATTCCTCCTTGTGGCTACAAACCACAGGCTATTTGCATTCCAGGCTTCAGCATGCCTTCAATGCTTAAAGAATAATGTCAAATTTGTTACCCTCATCACCAGAAGATTGCCTATTAAGTGTTACTGAAGAGCTGTGCCATTGCGTATTTTCTCTTTGTTTCCTTGCACCTTTTCCTTTGTTTCTCTTTGCACCTTGAAGAGCAAACGTGGTGACTGCTGACCATATGGCGTGCTTGATTTTAACTACCTGCCTTTGCCTGGTCTACCCTCAGCTCCAAAGAAATACGGAAAAGCAGCCCAGGCACCTGGGAACACTCTATATAGTCATTGTGTTGCTCTGAAAATTATACCGCTTCCATCCATTGCTGTTCTAGTTTTTGTTCTCCTGCTGTGTAGTTTTTTGTGGCTGCCAATTACAGAGGTGGCCTGGGCTCAATTTGTCACTCTTCTGACTTCGTCTGTGTCAGGCAGGGAAAAGCAGGCTGGGTTTTGGCAATGCAGGTATGTTTTAAGAGCAGCAGGCTGACTAGGTTGCGGAGGAAATATTGACAAGTGTGGGGAGAGGTGGCCACTTTGGTCCTCCAGCATTGCTTCCTGAAAGAGGAGAAACAGGGTTTCTAATTGATTAAATTAAATAATAAATGAAACTTCTGCTAAGCAAGCAGCATTTCCAGGCCAAGTACCTTCTCTTCTGTGCATGTGAGTGGAAAGGCTCTAGGTAGGGTGTGACACTGGGATGCTTGTCCGCCCATGTGTCGTATCTTCATCAACTGGGAGGGCTTGGAAACACCCGGCCTTTTTCCTTATCTTTAGTCAAGGCTTATTCTCAGTGCAGAGGACGCAAAGTTTAAGGCCAAATTTTCAAATTTGCACACTCTAAGAGTAGAGATTCTTTTCCATGCATGGACTGAAAACCTACAAGGAGAAACTTCTGAAAACCGGCCTGGAAAGGGGATTAGAAGAAGCATTTGCAAATGAGTAGCCCATGTGGAGCTTGCTAGTGAAACCACTGCAAGTCAATATGTAGGTGGCCAGTGCCCAGGAGGTCTTTATTAAAGCCCTGCTTTGTCATTCCATTGCTTGCTGGTGGCTCTGCCAAGAAGCACCCAACAAGCTGTAGCCCGTATGGCTAAGCAGATGGACTCGGTGTGTCATTGAGTCCCTTTAGAAGGAAAGGCACAACATTAAGGTGACACAGTCCTGTGTGGTTAAACAGTAGGCAGTTGAAGCAAAATGTGTCTTGTGTTTGGTGGCTGCTATATTGCACTGTTGTCCAGATTTTGAAGGTCCACTGTGTGGAAGAGTTCTAGTTGGATTGAGATGGTAAAAGCTACTCTGGGCTTGTTTCTTGTAGCCTTGGTGTATGTCCATGACCCTTATGTTTGTATGTTTATGAACATAATGCATCCTGCATTATATGGACACACTATAGGCAAAAGGCTCTGCCTGCATGTGCAGCTCTGCTGCCGCGATGTGATCCTGCTCTGTGTGGGCCTGGGGCTGTCCCCCACCGCTAGGTCCCCTTGCTGCATGAGCTTGTCTTGGGTATGGGTGACTCTGCTGGCCTGTATCCCTAATACCTGCTGTGTTGCTGCTTGCAGATGATGGGAAGCTGTCCCTGGAGGAGTTTCAAGCCTTTTTTGCTGATGGGACCCTCAACGAGGAGGAGCTGGAGAAGCTCTTTCACACCATTGACTCAGACAACACCAAGTAAGTGGCTCATTCAGTCTCTCCCTTTCCATCTTTTCAGGCCATGCTGTGCTATCAAATTAAGGAAACAAACTCATTTGGCACTAAGGTTAACTTCCCTGGTTTAAAATTTCATGACTCTATACCAGCCCCTGCCACATACCCTGCACCACCCTCCCTGACCATGTTTCTCTTTGGGATCTGAGATGTTTGTGAACTCCTTGACACCCACGTAGTGCTGAAGTGGCTCATGATGAAGGCAAAGCACAGGGTCCCTGGTGTCCTGCTGGGTCCCCTGCCAGTAAGTAGCAGCTGCGCGTGGGCACAGACGTGAAGGACGGAGCCCATGAGCTTTTCTTCTTTCTGAGAGGAGCCAGTCTTCAAAAGCGTGAATAGTGAGGCTGTTTGGAAATATAAATTAAAGTCAGCTTTGAGTCATATTCTAATATGACTCTAATTCCTCTAGAGAGAAAATATCTGTCCAAAACAGCACATGAAAAGAGAATCCAGTTTCAAAAGAGAAGTTGCTCAGTAAATGCTTAAAAATAATAGCCGGGTTGGTTTCCTGATTGCCTTCTGACACCAGGGAAACCGAGGCTGACCTGGGTGAATCCTGGGCTGCATAGTGGGACTGAATAGTGGGACTCCATAGACGTGTCCCCAGATTGTTGGAACAGTCATCCAATTTTATTTCAAAACTAGTTTATATTTCTTTATTTTTCCTGAAAAGTTAGTGCTTACCATATTCACATTTGTGGGACAGTCTGATGCAGAGGTACCCAAAGACTTTGAGTATCTTCTGAGAATGTGCCCCTACTAAATGTTGTGCGACGTTGTATGTAGAAAAGACGTTGCAGAAGAGACTGAGCTGCACATTTTACTATGTTGTCTGCTTGACCAGGATGGTTGGTCTGCCATGGCTCCGCCAGGCACAGTGTTATACGAGTGTTAGTACGGGTGTTATACCTAGCACGTAGTGCAATGCAGGACACATGTTACTGTAGCAATAAATCAGTGAGCAACGCAACCTTTGGAGTTAGAAAGCGGAAATCTTTAAAAATATTTTTGTGGGTATGTGAAATAGCCAGCCATAGAATCTACCGGGATGTTCCTCCTTGAGCTTCTCTTCATAGCGCCAACTGTGCAGGAACAGGCTGGATTGGCCAACATTGGGATTAGGGATGTGAAGCAGCTCTGTGGTGACCAGGACTCTACTTAGCAGCTCCTGCATGTGGGCAGTCCTGGCAATTCAGTTATGTTTTAATTTTGCCAAGTTGGCTTTGTCTCATCATCAATACCTATTAAGTTCCCCTACTTCCACAGAGCTGTGGAGCATCTGCTGTTCTTGGCTGGAAGAAAAAGCAATGAGTTGGTCACGCTTCCAAGTTACATCTTTGCATGAATTGGCGCTTGTTTATCTATTTACAAGGCACAGCCCCCCACAGCAAACTTATCAAATTGGAGGAAGAAAATATCCCTCATTTTTTATCTCAGTCAGAAAACCTGTTTCATGGTGGGACTTGCTCAGACAAAAATACACATAGGAATTTTGCTATAAATCGAATGGCGATGAAGATAAACATGTCAACATACTTTTTGCTGGGCTGCAGCCCTGAGGCTGGTGAGAAACTCCCTTGTCCCAGACTGTTTTCCTCTGTTTCCTAAATGGTTTCTACTGACTGCACTTAAGCTTCACATAGATTATTGACCTGCTGATAATTAGCAGGGAGTTTTACACAGGGCAATTAAATGATGGACTGAAATACCATGCAAGTGCCCTCTGTTTTATTTCACATTTTCCATTTTACAGTGGAAGATGGGGACAAAATTTAGTGTATTTCCAGAGGCTGTTTGAATTAAAATAGCTTGCTCATAAAAAGGGGCAGATAATTCATTTTTAAAGATAGTTTTGATATTCCTTTTTTTTCTGTGCATTTTTCTGTGTTCATCTTGTTTTCTTAGTGGGCAAATAGTTTGCTATTGAAATTACATTACAGCTGGAGTAGCTCTAGATGAAGAAAATTATGCTCCTGTTGATTATTAATAATTGCTTTAACCTGCTAAATTACAAAATGCTGATTCAATTTTGCAGAGTATTTTTAGGAACAGCCTTCCTGGAGTAGGCAGAGTGAATGTCTATATTAGCTTTTTGATTTGCTCTACCTGGGGAGATGGTGAGAAGGAGGAAACATGGACTGCTGAAGGGAAAAGGAGGGTTGGTTTAATGATGCAGGAGGATCATAGTTGTGTTTTGCTTTCCAGAATGGCAGTCCCTTAGCAAAGTACCTAATCAATAAGGTGCAATAAGTGGGATGCTTCACAGAAATGAGATGTCCAAAAATAGCCTGGGGTCATTAATGAAGCTGTTCTTTCTCCCTGACTGAATGGAAAGTGTTTGGAGGAGGTTAATGGTGTGGCATGATGAGCAAGGGCTGCCACCACAGCAGTGGCGTATGCATGTATGTGGCTAAGGGGGACACCAATGCTATTGCTGCAGACCTGAAACTCAGTGTATTAGTGCTTCCTGAGATTAGTCCTCTCCTGAAGCCACCTGAGCACCCTTAGCTGAGATGAGTCCTGTCTGATGCTCCTTCTTTTCCTGAATAAAGTCCCATAGCTGCAATGATGTTGGAAAACTAGAGGAGGCTCCTTGTAGAATATGGATTGTGCTATAACCCACGTGATTGCTAGTTTTTTTCCCTCTGGCAGCAAAAACGTTTAAAGATTGTCCTGTATTTCAGTAGTTTTTGGCAACATCACATTCAAAGACCTTGCTTAAAAGTTGCGATCAAGTGATATTTTTCTCTCTATCACTAATGCTAGCCGCCCTGCTTCCCTCCTTCCTGCCCAAAGCACGAAGCCAAAGGAGGAGCTCGATGGGTGTCTTTCTACCACTGTTTTTAACTGATTTTTTCCAGAGGTTTCAGCAGGGCTTTATGGGAAAACTTCCTGAAGAGTGATGGGGTGGTAATGATACAGTGCTAATAATATCAGTGATACTGCAATTGTGTGACTTATATATCAACACACATGCGTTTATGTGTGGGTGTGTGTATGTGTGTGTATATATATATTTGGTTTGGCAGCAGAATAGGGCTCTAGAAAACTTCAATTTTTCACCTGGAAAGTTGTATTCGGAGAATAATTTAACCACTTTCTTACCTTTTCCAAAGTTATCAATCAATTTCAGAAGGAAAATGTCACTGAAAATGGTAAGTCTTAAAGAGACAGGCTGAAATAGTCTTGAGGTGTGGACTGGTGAAATGTGCTTTTTGTGATCCCCATTTCCTAGCTTTTTTCAGTTCCTTGAAACAGCATTTATAACCCTGCCCTTGAGCGCGTGGTGAGTGGGCTGCAGTGGGAATAGGTGGCTCCAGGGATGTGTGGTGGGGGCATCCCCCACTGGGATGCTCAGGCAAACCCCCAAGTCTGCTTGCTATGCCTTGGGCCAGCAGGTCAGTGTTAACAGGAGTTGTTTGGGTAAATACTCAGGTGAATAAGTCTGCAGATGGTGCTTTACCCCTGGAAGCTTTTGCTGGCATAAGCTGTGCCTACCCTGAGCCTTGCTGGTTTAGGATATGGATGTCCTTGCAGTGGCCAAACAGTGGGACGCAGGCAGCGCTTGTGCAGGTGTGCGCACACGTGTGTGTGTGCATGAGTGTTTACAAAGCAGTGTTGCAAAATGCGAGCTGGGGAGGTTATGGTTTGCTCCTTGAGGTCTACCAGCCCTTCAGGAGCCTGAGGACAGCGTGTGGTGGGATCACCTCTGCTGCTGGCTGTTTTCTCTGGAAAGATTCCATCTCCAGACTGTCTTTTGCTTTCTGGCTTGTTTCAGAGGAACTAAGTAGTTTTGCAGGAGTCTTCCAAGCCACAGTGTTGTTCAGACCTCCCCCTGCCTGTGGCATGTCTACTTGCCACATTGATGGCCCAGCTGGGAAGCCAACTAGTCATGGCTTGCTGAGAAAAAACAGGGCTTTGCATCCCCTCGTCAAGATGAGAAAGTGAAAACCTGCCAGTCCTCGGGAAAGGAGAAGGAGGTCAGACACGGCTGTTGACCAAACTAATTTAGTCCTAGCAAGGGATTTTAAAAACTCCTTTTGTATCTCATACATTTTTCATAGCTGCAGAGGACAAACCTTTGGGGAGAGATCTGCTCACTGGAGCAAGACTCCTGAGCTGAGCTGTACATGTCCGCCAAGAGCATGGCATTAGCATTTGACTGCATTGTCATTTATTATCTCAGCTAGGCTTATAGCTATTATTTTAATTACTTTATTTTCATCCCCTCTCTCCAAGTGAGCTCTTCTCTCCAGTGGCAAATACTAGGAAAGACTAGAGCTTGCATGTAGTATAATTAAGAGAAGTAGCATTTATTCTCAACTCTTAACAGTTCTCACAGACTGTCACTTTTGCTGGAGGATTGTCACAAAGCAGAATGGGGAACTGAGTTTTCCAGCATGTGAAAATTCACCAGGCTGTGATCTTCTGCTCTCCATAGGTATAGTGCTGGGCTGTATCCTCAAGGGAGCAAGGATGGGAGATGTATAGATGGGTATTGAACCTTTCTGAAAATATGGAACCACCTTCCTCCCCCAGTATGGGTGTTCAGAAACCCCTGAGAGCTATATAATAAATGAGAATAATCTGAGCGTACTCTGCAGCACAGAGGTGCAGGGGGACGGGATGTGATGGGACATAATCGAGGCAGCAAAGAACGTCGGTAATTTGTCCTGTGTAGGAGGTGGTGGAGGCAAAGCCGTGTGGGGGGCCGCAGGGAGGGGGCTGTGTACTGATGCTGGCGAAGTGGCGCTAATTAGTCCTGCTGAGAAGTGGAGCCCGTTAGCCCAGGCGGTGCTGTGCCAGCGCAGCTGTGCTGCTTCCCGCCTCAGATTAGCTTGAGCAGCTTGGTGTGTCATCGGTGGAGAGAAGATGGGGGCTCCAGGGTACCTGTTTTATGCTCTGGCTGCGAGGCTCCTCAAAGGGTTTTTAGGGCTGAAATGAAGGAGGCAAAGAAGGAAAGCAAAGACCCTTAAGGTGGAGGAGAGACGGGTGTTGCTCGTACAGAGGATCAGGGAACCTGTGGCACGTGTGGCTCCCAAAAGCAGAGGCTGAGGAGCAGTTGATGCCAAGTACCCTTAGCTGGAATTTCACCTCTCCAGGTAATGGCAGTGGGCCCCAAGCCTCCTGTGAGCAGGTACTGTGAGCATGGACACCTGAGCCAGGCCCTGCCCTC
>JAUBNY010000712.1:2793725-2814432 GCA_032275445.1 Crypturellus soui
CCACCAACACTTCTGGAGAGCAGCCAGGCAATGGTACCGAGGCTGCAGGAGCCTCTGAGTAATGAAATCAGCATTTCAGTCATCTCTTTGACTAATCCACTTACCTTGACAGGTTAGATCAGGGATGAGTTTAGTTAAAGCAACAGCTTAGCAGACCGTGAGCAGGTTCATAAAATATAATTCCATTAAGAGATCGTTTTGAGCCTGAATGGCACTAGCAGTCCTGTGGGAACCCGAGTCTCGGTTGGCTTTGGGAAGTTTGTGTGTGGGCACGTTACTGTGTCTGCCGGATAGTTACGCACCAAAAAGTTGTGTCCAGAGGCAGCACTGGCAGGAGGTGCCAGCTCTGGCACGTGCCAGCTGGGGACACCACGTCTGCATGTGATAGCGACCAGGAAATTCCTCTTGGCATCTGTCCCCATGAGCACCAGGTCGCTAGCTGAAGCCTATCCCAGCTCTGTCCTCAATGTTAAACCTTCTCTCTTTCTCTGTTTCCCTCTTGCCTCCCTGCTCTCACAGCAATGTGGACACGAAGGAGCTGTGCGGTGAGTACCGACCTTTCTGCGCACCGGGTCTGCTTTCCAGCTCCGCCTGAAAACTGCTAAAAAGCCACATTAACTCCTGTCTCTGTGGGGTAAACAATTTCTTTGGTTGTGCCAGCATTAAAAATAAATGTGTGAGGCTCACATAATGCTAGAGCTGGGGCTGGTTAGCAGGATACAAGGTGGCCCTGGTGGCCCTAATGCAGGTGGCCCCAGCTGGCAGAATTTTCTTCATTTTCCTACACCACAGAAGGGGTTCAAGCTGGAGCACAACGACAGGATCGAGCTTGGTAACAATAACAAGGTGGAGTTTAATATCTGTCTGCAGGCTCTGCTCTGCACTTCAATAAAGCAAGATCCCTCTGTGCCACTAATAATGTGCTTATCCTTAGGTAAACCTGCCCGCTTTGCAGCAGGCTGGCTAAAATACATGTTGTCCTTCCACACCTCAGTGAAATTAAAGATTGAAAAACAAATCTGTAGGAACACTTCGGCCCACACGTCATTCCGGCAGGGATTGCCTCTTGCAGGTGTTTCTCAAGGGCCTTGAGGCAACCTTCATCCCACACCTTCATCACTAATTACAGCAAAGTCCAGGTATGAACAGATAAGGTTGTTTAGGGTTCAGTTATGATGAGATGATGGATGTGTAGGGTTTTCTTAGTCCTCATGTATTGAAACACCTCTCACTGGCCCTGCTGACACAAACTGCAAGGAAGAAATCCCCATCTTGGTCTAGCTCCAGCCAGTTCCTAGTTTATTTGGGAGCAATTTGAGCCCACTCATCCTTCAAGCTGATGTGGTTACAGCATTTTTTCATAAATCTCTAAGCCGCTGAAGTGAGATAAGATTGTAGGGAAAAATGCTGCCTTTTTATTGGACCAATAGGCAAACTTTTGAGCACACAGACTTCAAGTCTACAGCAAAAGCTCCTTTCACTGGAGCACCAGCTCATTTTGTGCAATGCAAAGAGTGATTGGTCACCCTGAGATCCTGGGTCAATCATGTATCTGCTGAATACCTACTGTGGCTAGCAATGTGCTTTCTTATTTCCTTGCCACTCTTCCAAGAGATGTTTTATATATAAAACCTCATCTTGGCAAGACAGAAACTGCAGTCTCCCTCTTGGAAGCAGTTGCACCTTGTAGCACGTTGAGAGCATCTTAAAATGGATCCTTGGACTTTGCAGCTTGTGAGGGAAGTTTAGGATGAATGAATCATTGTCAGGGAGTATGTTGTAAAGCTCTGTGGCTTTCCAACAGTCACTGTTAACAAGAGGCATTTCTGGGTTGCAAAGAAAGCAGTTTATTGGGCTCATCGCAGCAGGTGTCCTTGTTTAATTGTTTGGGAAATAGTATCAATGTGTTAAAATGGGAGATGATGACATGTGAAACTGCTTGGCCCTCTCTTGCCCTGGGGGAGGATGAGAAGCGGTGCCAGAAATGGGGCTTCCTCCAAGGATGCGTTCACTCCGTGCAAGCGAAGCGCCAAACTCAGTGCTGTGTCTTTCCTCCATGTTTCTACTAGCACAAGGATCTGTGGCCACAGAGTGGGATCAGGGAAGCTGTGTGGCTGAAAAAGAGATGACCAGGGTACCGAGTGAGGGCTTTCCGAGCAGGAAATGAGTGGGGAAACCCCCATCCTCTGCACAACAGCCCCAAATTGCAGTGGCTACGCTTCTCCTGGGCATTCTTCCCACTGAGCTCACCGTATGCACAGGAGCTATATGCAGAACCAGCCAGGATAGCAAGATCTCAGGATTCACCCCTGTGAACGGGGTGGGTATAATATACGTAAGGCTAAAATCATAGACCTGCATAACTGCAAAAAGGAGCAAAGGTTGGTGCTGTTCTCCCAAATGCTCACTTCCCTTGTGCTTGCGAGATGGTTGGTCATCATCAAGAGCCAGGAGAAACTCTTTTCTTCTGAAGTGTGTGGGCCTTTTTATTTTAGGATTCGGAAAGATAGATTGCCTCTCCTTTTAAAAACTGTTCAGCTGTTTGCTTTTCTTTCCCTGTGAAAGTAAACACGCTGCCTGGAGAACAGGCCGTTTGGCTGGCAGCGAACAGCAAGCAGCTGCTGTCAATCTTGTTGTGACATTCCAGCTTCTGCCAAAATCTTCCTCCCCTTGGATATGTTCTAAGGCCATAAATAGATACAGGCACTTCTAATGAAGCTGAGAGCGCCTAATTAGTGTCTAATTGTCTCCTGGAGTTTGTTTCTTGTTGAATTCCACAGCGACATCGTCTCCAAATGAATCTTCACTTTTTTAATGTTGAAGAAAAGCACTAGTAGCTTCTAACAAACAGCTTTAAACCATAGTTTGTCAATCATATAGCAATTGGTTAGGTTTGTGTCTACACCACAAACTTAGCATGTCTGTTGCTGCCAAATGTAACTTCCACTATTTCCATTGTAAACATCTAATTTCAGGACTTGGTAGCTCCTATACAAAACTATGCCAGGACTAAAATGTGTCCCTGGAGCAATCGGTTCCATGCTTTTAGCAGTGTTTGGCATTAGTTCAGAATACTAGGAGTTACTTGGCATGAGTCACCCTTTCTTGTAGGAAGCATGTGGGTGGCCCAGCAAAAGCCAAAGGCAGGTGGAGAGCTGAATGGGCGCCAGACCACATCACACTAACCTGGTAGAGATCACTGGGGACAAATACAGGACCACACAACTGATTACAACCCCTGATTTCAGGTTATAGAGTGTAAAAATGTAATTGAAATCACCTTTCAAATGCTTTTCCTTCCACCAAAGTAGACCTTACTGTGTGCCATAGCCTTGAAATACACAGATATCTGATCATGTGCCCCTTGGTTTCCTCAGACTATTTTGCTGATCATATGGGAGACTATGAAGATGTCTTGGCATCACTGGAGACCCTGAACCTCTCCATCCTGAAGGCGATGGACTACACCAAGCGGGTGAGTCCTCCTTGCGTCTCCTGTCTTATGCATGGCCATAGCCATGGGGAGGAGCAACCTTTTCCATATGGAAATATGAATGAGATGGTGAGCTTGGGCAGGAGGGGGGAAGCTTTTGAGAAGGCCTGAGAAGCATATCTCTCGCTGTGAAGGCACGTGAGTTATCTGGAAGGTGGCAACTTGCTTGATAATGCCGTGTAAGATGCTGTGTCCATGTGTCTGCTGGTGGATTTGTTCCTTCTGCTCCCCTCAAACATGTCATGTTACTGTGGGTCACCTAGACAGTGGGGAGCTGCACACTCAGTGAGAAGGGTTACCTGCAATACAAAGTGGCCATGCAAATGTGGTGTCAATTGGGCAAATAAATCATGTCTTCATCTTATTTAGCACAGCTGTCTTCACTTTCCCCTGCAAGTAAGTGGATCATTGCAGTAACATGAAGATGGTGGAGATTTTGATTGATTTTGATAATCTTAGGCCAGCCTGTGAAATCAAGGTGCAAGTTGTGTGTGAAGTAGATGGTGGCACAGAGATTTTGTGCTGGAGCACTGTATGTTGGCACATGCCATGGGTTGCCTTCTGTATTGCTGAAGTAATAAAATGCTGTGGTTGTCCACAGGCAGTAAGGCACGCAGACCCCCTGGGTGTGATTCCGAATGTATAAATTCTTGTTAGCTTCATTGGAAGCACTTTTGGAAATGTTGTCTTTTAAAGCTGCCATTAAATACAGCTTCTGTGTTGGAAGTTGTACCGAGTTCCAGAAATAGGGCTATTAATGTTCACAGCTGATGTATTAGGAAATATATCCTAATACTTCAGGAAATGCATAGGGTTATGTGTTTGAAGGACTGGCGCAAATGGGCTATTTGTTCATGCAAGCACCAAAGGAGATGCACAAAGATGTATTTTATACATGCAGTGGGCCCACAACTTCCTTGGAAACAAGCCACCACGTACCTTAGTGAAACTGCTAATAAAAACTGGCACTGATCCGTAAGCATGCTGGAATTTAATTACAAATATCTGGAGGATTGGAGCTGATCAGCCACAGAAGCATCCCCACAGAGCAGCGAATGGTTTGTTTGATATCTTAGCAGGGGAGAAAAGTATTTATAGAGCCAGTGATCATTTTAAACCATTTTCCTGTTCTTTTCATATCATTTAATAATGAACTTTATTAATTACCAGGACATTACAGGCTGGACATTACCAGTCGTATTAATTACCTCAGAAATATGTTAATTCGCCTACTGTTTTTACCTTTGACTGTATTTGCATCATGCATTTGTGCCATTACAAGAGTAAAGTAATTCTCTCTTTCACTGCTGAACAGTAGTTTGGTATACTGAAAACTGAGCAAAATAAGGAGGTTTTGCTTTTTCAAGCACCTTTAGGTACTCCACTTCCAACCCTCCTCTGAGCAATCCAGATTGAAATCTTCCTTCCATTTATCTTTGAAAGTAAAGGAATTACTTCACATTAGAGATGTGGTGATGATAAGTTTTTTGAGTTAGAACAGGAAATAGCAATATTTTCTCTCTCTATTCTCTGGTTACAAAGTCAAGAATTTCTAGGTTTATTTTAAACTATTATTTTTAATTTGTGAGGGGGCCAAACATATGTATTCAACATGTTCTTGTTTTGCTGAGTTAAAGGAACCAAACTTTGACCAAATCCTGATCTGAAATGTGTGGGTTTTTTTCAGACTTTGAGGCGGGGCGGGGGAAACCAAAACAATAAAATTTGTATGGCTTTTCTTCTGTTTAGGTTCTTGCTCTTTGTATGCCTTACATTCACTATTAGAAAATTTTCTGGCAGGCAGATTTGCAAACTAGATATCTTAAATGCAGACTGTTGTACTGCTATAAATCTATTCATAATCCTACTAACAGTGCTTCTGAATGCAAGTTTTACGTAGATGACTCTCTTCTCCTGCTATTTTGCAATGTGAGAATGGTTTACTCCCTGCTAATAGATTATTATTTCTGATGCCAGTCTTCTACCTTCTACCTTAGTTATATTTCTGGCTGCTTACCAATTTGCAATAGGATTCATTTACCTTAATTGAAATGTCTATAAAGGTTAGCTATGGAAATCTGAGCTCGTCACCTTTGCCATCTTCTTGGAGTTCAATGGAGAGAAATAGGAAGATCCAGAGATCTTTCTTTAATCAGACCCTGTGATATGATTCTCCCCACCATGTGTCAGACTTTTGGCAAGCAAGCAAACGTAGCAAGAATTATTCACAGAAAGGATCTGGCAAATAAGTGTTTCATGAAAAACGTTGGCTCCCTGCTGTGATTTGTGAACAAAGTGGTATAAACCTCATCAATGAATTATTTAAAAATAGTCTCTTTGTTCAAGTAAAAAAAAAAAGTGGAGGAAGAAAAAAAAACATGGGAAATAAGCTGTGTTAGTGATAGAGAAACTCATCTTCAGTGATTAGCTATGGCAGACTTCCAGGCAGCATCAGAAGCTTTTCCAGAGTGAAAACCATTGATACTTTTAAATTTTTAAGATCCAAGCTATCTTATGATGTGTTTTTTTTCCTAAAAATAAGTAGGAAAAATAGGAAAGTATTTCCTTACTAGACTTTCCAGTTTTAGTGTCAGAATTACCAAAATGGAGGGTCAGAGAAAGCCTCTCATAAAAGGACCAGTTCCCAGCTGAGATGCCTTCCTGTTTCTGTCTTCAGCTCCCTGGGCAGGGTGTTGGTAGTGCTGGGGAGAGCCACACTGGTGCAGCTCATATCCTTTTGGAGAGTCTTTGGGTACCCAAAGCCGTATCTGCTCCTGGTTTAGTGATCCTGGGTCTTGCTGCAGCCATTGAGGCTGATGTATCTAGAGATGTTGCTGTGGAATATTCAAAACCAAAGTTGTGCTGATTTCTGGAGTGTCGATGAAGCTTTTGCAAACCATTATGACTAGCCTTGAACGCTGATTCATGTGCTTCGTTTCAGAAAGCAACTGTGCCGCTCTAGAAGTCCTTAGAAACTGTGCCCTCCTCTTTCCACCATCTGTTCCACCAGCAGGAAGCACTGCTGGTTTTCAGATAGACCCAAAATCTCATCCTGATGAAAATGGGGGCCCTTGGGGTAATTTTGTCTGTGTGGATTCCCCTGCTGCTTCCTCTCTCTCTCCCAAGAAAACTCTCCTGGTGAAAGACAGAGAGATGAATTTTTGTGTTTTCAGGGGCTTATAATGACCAATTCATTCAGGAGGGACTGTAATTGTGTTGGAATACTCTGAAGGCAGATTTCACTTCAACCAAAGCTTTCAAATTGAGTCTGCATCTGTCTGTGCACTTGTTACCCATTGATTACATGTCCAGAAAGAGTGCGAGTCCCACTGAAAAATTAATCGTCTGAGGAAGGAGAGGCAGAGCGGATTGACCGGCTCATTTAGGGTGTGCTGGTGGGCTAGCATTATTCCTTACAACTGTATTTCCTTGCGTCTGATGCAACTGCTGCTCATGAACTCACGTGCATGGGCAATGAGAGTTGGCTAGACATCACATGGGAGACCTTCATGGAGGCCTTTGGGGCAAACTAGGGTGTCAGAGAATTAACCTTTACTGAGAATAAGGCAAGAAGGAGACCTGGTGAAGTGACTGTTTCTGCTGTGTCGCAGGTTAAGGCTAAGGACGCGGTAGACCTGCTGCCATGTGGTAACCTGCAGAGGTGTCTCAGGCCTTGGCCAGGTGGTCCAGATGCTGCTCTGGAAGCCCCTGGTGAGATGTGGCCCCTAGAAAGCTCTCTGCTTGCACCCTGCTGCCTTGTCTCCTTTGTAAGGCAAAGGAACTGTACAAAGGTGCGGATGGAAGTTGCATTTTAAAGGAACAGATGGCATCAAAGCGCTCCCTTGCCTTTCCCTGATTTCCTTCGACTTTCACCCCTACCTAATATTGGTGTCATGAGCTGTGCTGCAATAAAGAAACCTGCATGGAGATGGTGCGAGGGTTCATGTCTTCATATCCTTGTAGAGCTAATTCCTTAGTGAGCTGAGGTGAAGCTCTATTTTTTTTACCCTTCAGCTGAGATATGCAGCTCATCAGGACTAATTCATAGAATCATTACGGTTGGAAAAGACCTTCAAGATCATCAAGTCCAAGGGACATATGGTTCAGTCTCAAATGCGTTTTCTGCTTTATCTTCCAGAGAACACTTTCCCAACTAGTTTGCATCCCTTGGCCTTGTTTTAGCTGCACAAAACCCAATTTGGATGTCTCCTGTGCAGACTGGCTGCAAAATAGCCTGCTGCTGCAACAATGAAGATAAACCCCCCAAACTGAGCTGCTTGTTTCACTGATGTTTCAGATATCGTGCTGGCTCCCCGGATAAGGCATTTTACCTGACGGGTGGGGATAGTGGTTTGTGCTCACTCTCTCAAGGGCCTTTTTGCAGAGGGGAGCAGCAGCCTCCTCATCCCGGTGCCGGGAAGCGGCTCCGCTGGAGGAGCAGCTTCAAGGATGCCCCAGAGACAGGAAGGCAGTTCTGTGGGTTGTCACTCCGGGATGAAAAAGGAGACAGCTTTTCCTGCAGTTGTAACAACTAATGAGCCATATGTTGTCTCGAGGGCGTTTACAGCCTGTTCATACAGACGTATACGGAAACGCGGGGGGAACGAGGGAGTCATCCTAGGCGTGAGCTCATCCGTCAGGTCTCAGCTACTCTACGGTAGGCTCTGAGCTGTGGGAAAGCAGTGGATGCTTCAGGGGCAGAGAGCAGTGGTGTCCTTCCTCCCTGGGTAATTGCTTTTCAACTGAGCCTTTAGGTCTGCCTTGCTCCTTTGCCTCCTCCCTCCCTCCCTGTTGTCAGAGATGGGCTCACGCTGCAGAATTCAGTTAGTGCAGCCTGAAGGGTAGGTGGGGAGTGGAAGCTTGGGGTTGTTTGGATAAATGTGAGGGTTGGCTCCGAGTTTGCTGGAGATGCTGAGTTTGGTGGGGCTGGACTGTGCTTCTGGCATGATGTCAGCACAGCGTTAGGTTCATTGCAGTTAAACCTCCTGGAAATTGTCCCATTGTGCCCGTCAGTGCCCAAAAGGAGTCCCTGGGTCCCAGGTGAGGACTGCAGAAACTCCAAATTCAAACCAGTTAAGCTAAGCTGAATCCCAGGCTTGGAGCTGTGAATGTCATGCGTGCGATGGGGACAAGAGAAGCAGCCCCTGAGCCTGGGCTACTGGCAGTGCAAGAAGGAGCTGTTTTGCTTGTAAAACACTCGTGCTTCTTCATACTAAAATAATCCTTTCAGCAGACGAATAAAACTATTGATCATCTGAGAATAGTCCTTATTCCCTTCTCATCTCCCATTTAAAAAAGTATTACGTGCAGACTCTAAATGAAATCTATCCTTCCTTTACGCTGGGTTGATGAGAAATGCTTTGTAGGCTTTGGAGGAGAACTATGGTATTTAATTGCTGTTTATATTTCACACCTTAAAAGACAACTGATTATTTCTTGTTCATAAAAAGAGAGAGCAGCAATTATCTTGTGCTGAAGAAGCTCATAAAGTATCAGCAGTAATTAGATTCAGTGGTGGAACATCTCATACAGCAAAACAAAATCTGTCATTGTAATTATTTCCCAATACAGCAATGTCCACGTTGCATTTAAATGACAGCCAGCTAATATGTGAAATGCAAAGTTAGATTGTAGAGAAAGAAAATGAACTTTCAGTTCAAAAAAATAGCACAAGTCTCATCCATGGGTTTATAGCACCGTCAGCAACTATCAAACCCAGTAGAGCCAGAAAGGATGTGGTTTGCCCGTTCCATGTCAGAAGGGACCCAGAGCTTGGGGGAAGCTTGGGAAGCAGAGTCAGAAGATGCATCTAGATCTCTAGTTTGGTCAAGAGCCCTAATGAGGCAGCCTCCTGCCTCTGCTGTGGGGCTTTGGACTGTCCCCTCTCTGAGCCTGGAGAGGATGGAGCAGGGGGACCAGTGGCACAAGGTGTTAGGAGAAGAATGAGGGAGCCTGTTGTATCCTACATGACTAGTATGGCACGGGTGTATTTTGGGGGAAGGAAGGGGAGGCATCTGCCAGTGTGCAGCAGCTTCAGCCCCAGCCCTGCACTGTCCTGATCCTCTCTGCAGCGAGCTGGTCAACCACTGGTAACTGGTGTGCAAAGTCCCTTGTCTGATGGTCAAGTGGATGAAGACTGATTTGATAACGAGTTATTTCTGCATTGATTTACCGGCCAATAGCACTTTGATTGTAGTACAGGAATTTATGCAAGCGCAATGCATCTTGATGGCCAACAGCTATTGCTGCTATTTATCATCACGTTACTTATTGCAAACTGCTCACAAGCAAGACTTCTCCTTCTTTGTTTTTCTTCATATTCATTATTAAAGAAATAACAGCATATGCCTAATTTTCATCAGGGTCTTATCAAATCAAATGGGCACTGCCAGCTGAAATTCATCTGGCCTGCTGTAACGATGCTTGTCTCCCCTTGCATTTAGACCTGTCTGGAGAGTTGGCAAACTCCTAGCATAAGTTAATGCCTCGCAAATTCAGTTTGGTACCAAAGAAAAATCCCACCTGAGACACAAAGCTGACGTAACCTCAGAAATGCTCTCATCCCTGCATTGCATCTCTGCATCTCCTTTCCACGCAGGAGCTTCATTAAATACGAGTTTTCTAAACACAAAGCTCTAAACTGCTAAAAGGAGGGCAAAGAGGGGACAAAGTCAGCGCCTTCTTGGGGCAAAGTGGACTGGAGAGGACACTGGCCAGGCATAGCCTCAGGGGATGTGTTTGCACCATGGAAGCTCCTGGCATTAAAAGATCAGGGTATTGAGATCAACTGAGGTAGATGCAAAACCCGAGCAGCTGTGTGTCAAGTGAAACTCCCTGTCTTTGCCAAGAAATGTTGAGAGGGGCCTTGCTATCACTGGAGCCTCAAGAGGAAGACTTCACCACTGCCTGTGAAGAGAAGATCTGGGTGAGAAGAGAGGGTGATGGCAGCCAAAAAGCTGAACCACCACCTACCAATAGTTTATATCTCCCATTGGAAGGCAAGGGCAGTGCGGGCTGCTGGCCTCGCAGGTGCCTCTGCAGCCTGGCTGCCTCCTTGCAGGCTGATGTGTGGGCCAGAAGATAACATGATCGTGAAATGTTAAAGACAGGTTAATCATTATCAAGAATGATGCTTGTCCCTGTTTCCATGTCTACTTCATGCTGATGAATATTTAAATCTACTTGCAATTTTACGCACAAATACATTTTCAGCAAGCTGGGCCTTAGCACTTCCAGCTTTGAGAGGAAGATGAATTGCAACCCAGGATGGAGAGATTTGTCACTTACTCCTTCAACAGCATCCTTTCCTTGCTGCTTCTAACTGGAGGAGATGCATCTATTAAAAAGCATGAAGGTTGCCAAGTTTGGTGACTATTCTCCTGGAAAAAAAAGAGCTGTTATTGATAGACCCTTCCTGAGGTTGTCACCATGGAGCACAGCAGGACAGGGCAAGCAGAGTGGCCTGCAACATAGTGCAGTGTGGTAGTGAAGCCCAAGGGGAGCGACACCCACATGTAAAGGCATCCTGGGCATATGGGTGTCTTGTCCCGTTTATGAGCAGAGCGATGGGTTGTAAAGCTCCTCGTCCTAGGAGGCAGGGTATAGCTATTTGTCTGTACAAAGCCATTCCTGAAGAAGCTGGAATTTAAGTGACTTGTTCCCAGTAATTCAAGACGCAAAGAGCACAGAGATGCATGAAGTAATCCAGAAGTTGATGCCTGTAATCACGATGCCTCAGGAGATCTGTAAACATGGCCCCAGGCAGCACTGTCCTCCTGTCCCCATGGCCATCTCTAGCATAAACCTGGGGCTCTTCTGGTTGTCATCCCCTAGCCCTGCACTGCTTATCTGAGTAGCTCAGTTACAGCCCGAGACCAAATGCCATCTGCCACCAAGCTCAGATGCTAAAAATGATGGATCTGTGCTTTTTGTTTTATTGCACGGGCCAGAACAGCAATATGTATTGCTCTCATTTGCATTTTTTTTTACCTGCCAAATTAAGCTTGCCAAATGTGATATTGCTCTTTTTTTTTTTTTTTTTTTGAATGATGGCAGCTCAAGATAAAATAGTCAGGTAGAAATAATCCTTAAAAATGATCCTTTCCCCGACACTCTCCAGCTAATCTTTTTTCCTGTCTTTTTATTCTGCTCAAGCAGTTTTTCTCCTTTTTGGCTGAGCAAACCCTAAAATAACTTGGTGTTCACCAAAGTCCTTCTCAGGGCATCTACTACAGTGGGAGGCTGTCCTAGGGTCAGGTGTAGCAACGTGGCAGCTCTCCAGCTCCTCCTTTCTCCAGGCACCTCCTTTTCTTCTGGGACTGAGATGGAGCTCTGGTTTAGGATTTATTAGTTGGAGATTTCTTTTCTTCCTTTCTTGAAAGTATGATTTTTTGATGAAATGCTGGCTGCTTCAGAACGTGTATATGATACAACAATGCCTGAGGAGGTGTTGGGTTTATGAGACTCTATCAGTGTATCAACAGGAATCAGAATGAACCTGTGTCCAATAAATTGTGCCTTGCTCGGCTGCTCGCTTGCAACGCAGTCACTGACCCGCTGTGCCGCTCTAGCCGGAGGAGGAAGCTGTAGTCCTGCAGGAATCCAATAATGGGACAAGTTTTCTTCTTCTCTAGGCATCTGTGCCACACACTCCAGTAAAGATTTTAATCCTTTGTGTTTTCTAACTTCCTGAGCTGTGTGGTTTCTCCATTCTGGTATATTAGCGCATCCCTCCTTTTGTTTTCCATGTAAATCGTGGCCCAGGAATGAAAGGAAGCAAGACCTACCCTATGCAATGGGAGGCGCTGATAGCTACAACAGGCATCAGTGAAGCATCCTTGGCCAATGTGAAGTAGCTCGTAGATGGAGACCTGTGTATCTGAAGCTGGGGAAATCTTGTGAGTGGTTTTGTCGGGAGGGGAAAAAAAAAAAAAGGATTGGTGATGGCAGAGTCAACTGGCAGAGACTGAGTCGTCTTTGCTGTAACCTGAATGAAACATTTCTGGTCAGAAGTACCAGATTTCAAAATCAATTTTTACAGCAGAAAAATGATACGGATCCTTAGAAGGGCAATGTGACTATTTATTTTTTCAAGACTGACCAAAAGGCCTCATGCTCCTACTCAGAGACCTGCCGTAGGATGGTCCTTCCCCATCCCAGGATGAGGCTGTTGCTCCCAGGTTGGATGGGCCCACAGTGATGGAAAGCTCTCTGATCGGTTTGGAAAACAATTTGCACTTTGCTTAGAAAATCAAAATAAAATATGTGTTCGTTTCCTGTCTTGTGGGTAATAGATAAAGCTAATGAGAACCTTGTGTGAAAGGAAATGTTAATTATAGACTGGGTTTACAGAAGTAGGAGGCCACCCTCAGTTTTCTAAACCTGTTCTTTGTCTGCTGGATTAAATAACAGGGCTTAAAATGATAGGTGCCTTTTGCTCCGTGGCGTGTGCATTGCATAGGTTGTTCATGTGCTGTCATTGCTGTCATTGAGGTGGCAGCCCCTGGGTCGCATCCAGACACGAAGCTTGCCCAGGGCTCACGAGATGCCCCCTGCCCTCTCCATCCCGGCCCAGGGACACGGCAATGTTGCTGCTGGGAAAACAGCACTGTTCTCCCTTCCCACGCCCAGGCCACTGGGAATTAGTCATGAGCAGCAAAACTTGATGGGATTTAGAAGAGGAGGAATATATATAGCAGGTTTTTAAAAGAAATGCCAAGCTGTAAGCTTTTTTGTGTTTTTATTATGAACAGGTGTCTCATCTACTTCTTTTTGGAGCCATTTCAAGAAGGCTGAGGGTCTTTCATATGTTAATGCTTTCGTTTATCAAATATTTAAGTGTCTGTTCTCTTCAGGTTCTTTCTACTGATGATGTTCCAGGCAATCAGTTTGGGGCCTCGGCTTTTGAAGGGATTTAAGAGTTGGGGGAAGAAGTGAGAGGAAGGTCTGAGTCTTATTCAAATTATACAAAAAAAACTCTCTCTCAGAAGAAAACAGACAATTATGAGCAAAGAATTTCAATCAGGTACTCAGAGGCTACATTTTTACAACATGCCTAATCTTTAAAGTGGTGAGTGGGCGGATGATAACCTTTCAGTCATCCCGGGGTGAGATTTGGCAGAGGATTTTCATGGCCATGAATGGGTTTTGTTGGTGATGCTTTTGTGTTTTTCTATGTTATTTTTTCCTTCTTTTTTTTGTTTTTTTTTTTTTGTTTGTTTGGTTTTGTTTTTGTTTTTAACTAGAGAAAAAGAGTGGGCAAGGGAGAATTGGCTTTGGTTTCCATTTGAAAAGCCCCCTCAATTCAGTGCTGTTGCTCCGTGGGTGTGTTTCAGTTGCAGTTAAAGTGACTAAAAACTGGGGAAGCCATCAAAGCCCCTGGGCTTGGTGAATGTCACCCAGTTTGGCTGTTCTCTCCCAAAATCAGTGCTGGAAGGTGGTGCTGATCAATCCGTGGTTCTGCAAGACAAAAGGAAGGTGCTAAGGACAAGTTGGGAGGGCCTCCAAGCCGTGGGTAGTGGCGTTGGCATTTTTATTTTCCATCCTCTCGTCTTAACCAACTAAATAGCGACCTTTAAAAATGCCAGCAAGGAAGCTTTGAGATGCTCAACAATGAAAAATCTACTTTTTAATCATTTAATACAGGCAGGAATATAACAGCCCAGCTTAGGCATCAGTGTGCAGTTCCTGGTGAGGAAGGCTCGACTCAGCTGCTGGCACATCCTCGTAGCCAAATCCCAGCTTAATTTCAATACCAAGCGTTTCGCACGGCTTTTCTTTCAGCACCTTTTGGGCCTGGCACATTTGGTTTGCAAATGCTTCCAAATCACCAGGTTTTTAATGGAAGCTGAAACGCTCCAGGAGCCGCTGGCTCAAGCGGCCACAGATGATTTACAGCTTTATGAACAAGCAGGTACCCTGAGATTAGTGATTAGATTCAAATCAAATCCATTCACTCCGCTGAACTGAGGCCGGTACCCTGTGAGTCTACTTATCCCAGATGAGATTGATTAAACGGAAAGCAGCAGACGGCAGGGGAACCAGCTTCCCACCAGTGCACAGCACTGACAGTTACAGGGTTTCATCAGACCTCAGCTTAGAAAGGGAAGGAAACTGTTGGCCCTCCGCTAGATATTTCCAAAAGGATCTATAGATGCTAATTTTCCAGCTTTTTCAGGGAAGGAAATGCAGGCAGCAAGAGCCTGTGGCTGCTCTTTGGGCATGTTATTCATAACACGTCTCAAGGGTGTTTTCATTTATCTGTTTCAAAATTTGAAGCTGTCGAGAAAATGCGCTTTAAGGGGTTAGGCTCCAAAGGGAACGTGGCTGTGAAGAGGAGCCAAGCTCGTGTGTGGCGGGTTGGTAGGGAAGCACTTTGGCTCTTTGGATGGTGGCAGCGGGTCGTTCCACCCGGCTGGACTGTTTCACACCTCAGGGTTTTCTCATTACGGAGGTCTCGATTCTCCCTTTTATTCTGATTTGGATCGCAGCTGCTTAAGCCAACACTTGACTCATGCTGGGCGCTTTCAGGAAAACTTTATCTAGCAGCTCTCGGACCATGAAATTAGTCCTCACAATATTTTTCCATTTGCCAGTAGCTAAACCAAGTTTTCCTTTTTCCGTTTCTGCTCACATTTTTCAATATCTTTGACATTGAACGCTTCAGTTTATCAAAACAGGGCATTTTATGAATCTCCCCCGAGGACCATCCCCTGTGAAAGTCTTGAGGCTGCACTTTCAGCGAGGCTTTTGCGTCTGTTCCTCACCCTAGATGCACGTAACTGCACATTGCCACAGGCAGCAGCAATTCCTTTTTTTTTTTTTTTTTTTTTGTAATTAGAAATAAACAGATTCTGCCTATTTTCTAGTAAACTTTTGGGTGATTCTTTTATGCACTGAGCTGAAACAGCACAGCTGGCTGTGGGTCAGGGAGGAGAACTTGGCCATATGTTGGTGATGGTGTAGATGCCATAGCTCAATGTATGATCAAAAAAAGCCCAAAGCCCTTTTCCCATTCATTCATGCCTTCTCCCCCAGCTGAATAACTGTAAAAGGACTTTGTGTAAGCCTGGCTCTGCTAATCAAAGCAAATGCTTTGGCACAAACATGATAAATTGAAGTAGGACTCGGCATCTCCTGTCAGCTTTTTGCCTTTTAAATTCGTTCCACTAATGCAAACATGGATTTTTTGCTAATTAGCAGGATCAAAAAAGGCTTGCGAGCAAAATACTCTGCAGCAGGGTGTAGTATCTGTAATGCCAAAGTCTTTCTAGTCTTGAACTAATGAACTAGCTGGAAGAAAAAGAGAAGGCTTTAGAGACGCACTCCTCCAAGATCCTCTGTCACAAAGTGACTTCATTGAGCAACAATTATTATATTATCTTCATAAATATTTTAACTTCTTAAGAAAAACAAGGAGGAATTAACTGTTCAGAGTGGAATGCCTCAGAAGAAACCTCATTAAATCTCCCTAGGACAGGCTGACAAACATTTTAACAAGCCCATGGGAAGAACTCCTTTGGAGATGGTCTCCTTAATGACTTGTTTTCGCAATGCAGAATTGGACATTTGCTACAGACTGGCCTGAGAGATTGCAGAAGAGAGAGAGGTCATGGGAGTTAATACGGGGTTTAATTTCAAGACAGCAGGACAACTGCAATGGAGACATGGGGATGGCTAAGGAACTTGCATCTTCCCAAAGGATAGCTGGAAGGGCCAAGTGGTCAGGCTCTTATATTGGCAACAGTGCTTGAATTTGGCGTAGAAGACCATGGAATAAATAATGCTGTGTATGAAAGGTGACCCCCAAGCCCTGTGGACTTACTCTTGCACTAACTTAGATAGCTTTGCACCCAGAGGTCTTTTCCCAGATCTTGATTGAGGGAGCAAAATGTAAATGCATGTGCAGATCACCCATGTGATTCCTTCTGAAGCTGAATGTAAATTATAGCCCACAGTCAGGTAATAAAGTCTGAAGGTTTATATATTCAGACACTTTTGGCCTTTCTAGTAGCAGCCCATGTCAGGCTGCTTGCTAGACACCGTTCAGTGTAGCTTGTGTCTGAGAAATGCAAGTGCCGCCGTGCAAGCATACGGCATGAGCAGGATTGATTAGGAATTTGTCTCCTGGTGTTTGCTGAGAGCTTTGGAGACTAGAGGAAGGCAGGAAGAGAATAGCAGCCCATTATTCCGTTTCTTGATGCAGGCATTGAAATGTAAAAGCAGTGCTACCGTCTTCGTACCTGCAGGAAATGGAACAGACTAGGGGATAAATGGCACAAAAAGGGGTTTGAAAACCAACCCTGTGTGTTGAGGAGACACAGGGAATTTGATGTTGAGGAATCTTGGTTCCCAAAAGAGTGTGGAAAGGGCCGTGTTCAACAGCGACAACTCCTGCTTCTTGGGGACATAGATGTCAACCAGGAGGGACCCAAGTGTCTTCTTACCCCGCGTGGCTCCTCCACGGAGCCCCTCGGAGACGCAGGAGCAGCAGCTGGATCCTGCACGCTTCTCCGCAGAGGCGGGGGTGCTGCCCGTGATTTAATCAAACCCCAGCCATAATTAAAGCAAAGCCTATTTGAATGCCTGATTAACGTGTGCGCGCCTTGGCAGGGTGCGAGCTGCCGCCTGTTTGCTGCAGTCGGAGGTGGGGAAACAGCTTGCAAAAGGGTTGCAGATCCCAAATGCAGTTGTGCGTCTTTGCCAAGGAGATTTACTGATTTAATAAGGGCCTTCCTAGCAAGAGTGTGAATAGGGGGCCTGTATTTAAGGGATAAAATAATTGCCTGGGTGAGAGGGTGGGTTTGGCCCAATCTGGAGTGTGCTGACTTATATGTGTATTTGTGAGTGTGCATGATGAGGTGCTTGGGGAAAAAAATGCAAATTATTTTGTATATTGTGTAACTCATGAGTGCCTGGAGAGGGAGAAGAGAGGTTGCTCAGATATTCCAGAATATTTGTGAATGCCTTCGATGTTTTTTCCCTCCAATCCAAATGCTCAGCAAATGTTTTCCCATCACTTGCTTGGCTCTGCTGCTGTTTATTTGTGTAGCAGCGGGGTCCGCGCCTCCCACAGTGCCAGCCTGGTGTGCTGCTCCGCCAGCTGCTGCGCCAGCTCGTCCCAAGCCGCCTGCGCCCCACGTTGCCGATCCAGCACTGGGCATGTGGGAAGAGAGATAGGGACCTGGGTCCCCTTCCTGACCCCCTCCTGGTGCCAGGAGGGCAAGGATCAGCGTGCAGAGCACAGCAACCCTCTCTGTAGCAGGCAAGCAAAGCAGTGAGCATTGGCTTTCACAGCAAAGCAAGGACCTGCTTCTCTAATAAACTGTGGGGAAATCCCAAAGGGGAGCACAGCAGAACCATTCATCTTTGGTTCTTCAAGACAAGCCTCCCCGCAGGCAGCACGACGATGTTTTGCATCCGTGGTGATGGAGATCGCTTTCATGGCCCTTGTTCGCGGCATCTGTGCTCAGTTCCAGGGACGTCTGATGCTTGATATTAATAACTGGGATGCAGATGCATTTTGCAAAGCTGGCTGACCTTGTTTTCAGCGCTATCATCTGTCCGGGGAGGAAGGCAATATCTCACAAGTGATAGCTCGTTTGTGAGCTTAGCTGATCCCCAGCGAGGCCGGTCCTGTCCCTCTCCTCCCTGGCAGACCTCAGCCAGACTTCATTCTCCATAGCACTGCGGTGGCCTGTCCTTGTCTCCACGGTGGTTGTGCTGAATGATGGTGCCCGTGTTGGTCTTGTTAGGCTGGTGTCCCACCTCTGCTGGTGGCTTGCAGGAGGTGAGAAGGGCAGGATCCTGCCGGGTGCCACTGGCAGGAGAACAGGAAAGCTGCATTTGAGGCCCGAGGGTACTGGACACGCTTGGTGGACCCAAACAGTCATGCCCAGCTGGCCAGGGCAAAGCATTTTTAAAAGTGTTTACTGCCATGGGAGGGGTGGGATTTCCTTGTGAGCTTCTGCTCTACATAAATATGGATAACTTGCCCACATGCTCCTGCAGCCATTCAATCCAGAGGAACAAACCTCTCTGACACCTCTGGCAGCACGAACAAGGCAGGAGCGAGCTCTCTTTGGAGCATGACTAGCTCAACCATCTCCACAAACGCTCTGTGCTTCCCTGGAGGTGAAAGCGGGGAGCCTCTTTTTGCAACCATTTCTTCTTTGTAGTCCTTCTCTGTCCTCTCTCGAGTCCAAACCATTCAGAGCTTTCTTTTCTGTCTTCGGGAAAACAAAAAAAAATCCTAAGCTGAAATATTATTAGGATCGTTATTGTTTGGACCTGTAGGGAGCAATTTCTCCTGCAAGCTGTTTGCCCTTGCTGAGGGCTGTGAGCAGCTCTAGTCTCAGAGCACCTCGCTGGAGGAACGTGCAGATCTTGTTTGGCTGAGGACATGCAATGCTCTGCAAAGTGCTTAGGGCAAGTTTCCCCTCCGCGGTTCTCTTGAGTGCAGCGGAGCAGCCTGCACGGCAAGGGTGAGCATGAGGCTTGTTGCAGCCTCCTCCTGGGACTGCGTGACTGTCCCAGGCAGCCTGTGTTGGACCCTGGTGTGAGGCAGACGCCGTTACTTGTTGCTGTGTGGCTGGACATCAGTAACTCGTGTCTCCTGCTGGGGTTACTGCCTCACTCCTTGTTCCCCTGTCAGCCACCCCAGCCTTGCCTGCATTTGCAAAATCCAATAACCACCTGGGGAAATAGCTTGAGGCTTCAAAACATTCCAGCTCCTTCCAGTCGGTCACTGATCAGCGACGATTGAAGAGCCCTGCCCACCACAGCAAAGCCCACGATTTGCAGTCCCTTGCAACAGTATCAGTCCCTTCATGCATCAGTCATTGCAGCTGTGAGCTATGCCAGGGATCTGCTGCGTGAGCTGTGGTGATCGACGTAGCCTTTTGCGGTTGGGTTAAAGGTGCCTTTGGCTCACTGAAAGCTGTGCTAATTGTATCAACCCCCCTTTACTGCAGTACTGAGTTGAGCACACTGGTTTTCCACATCACAGTCGTATGGGAAGGAGGAAAATTGATTTATGCCCAGCGTGTTTTAATTAATAAGTGCCAGGAGGTGGAGGAAAGATGGTCGTGGCTGAACTGCCTTCCCATGTGAGTGCAGAGATGAAGAGGCAGCTTGACATTTAATAGCATCGAGGCAGTACTGACTATGGGCATCTTAGGCAGGTAGCTTGTGTTGTCATGTACTAAAGCGGTAAATAACTTTTTGAAGTTTTTAAGCTTAATTTAAGGGTCGTGCTAAAAATAGCCAGCTTTAGGTAATCGATCCTCTGCATTTTTTTATTTATGACCAGTAAAGAGGTGCCCACATGCCTTGCTGCCCTCTCGCCAGCCAGCGCAGTCCAAGGTGCCGTTCTGAGGCTCAGTCTTGGTCCATGGCCCCCGGTCTGTCACACGTCTCATTTGCGCCTTGGCAAAGAGCTGTGCTGCTGACCTTTTTCAGTAGTATAGCTAGTGGCATGCTGGAGAGATCTTTGAGAGTATTAGGTGGGATTGAAAAGGTTGAGGGCAGCTTCTTCATGGAGAGTGAGTCAAAACTGGGGAGCAGCTGCCTGCTTCAGCGTGCCTCAATTAGACAGTGTTGCTGCTAAACAGAACTGCCTTGGCAGCTAGTCAAGAGCAAACAGGCCTGCTGTGTGGCCGTCCCGGCTTCCTGCGTGTCTGCCAGGGCCGACTGGGCAGCAGATGAAAGAAAGAGCAGCTTAAAGCGAGCGGAGGAGATGGAAGATGGGATCCCGAAAGGCAGAAGTGCTCTTCCAGCTGCAGCTTCAGGAGGAGAAGGGAAAGATGTGGCTGCCCTTGAGCATCTGTTGGCGCTTGTCAGCTGAGAGAGTGGATGAGCCAGTGGCTTGGGAAGCGAAGGGTTGTCCACTTCCAGGTCGGAGGGTGAGCGTGTCCTCAGCCCCTTGGACTATTTGAGGCTGGGCAGGTTGTACTTTCAGAAAGAAACCAGTGTTTTGGAGCCCCTCCCAGGAGACCGCTGCATTTGCAGGCCGCTCCGAGGTGGCCCTTTGATGGTGCAGGGGATACGAGACCCTGGCTGTCCCCTCAGCACCGCAGGGGCTCACGGGGCTCCTTCTCATTGCTCGCAGGTGTACGAAAGTGGCAGCAATGTGGACCAGTTCGTGACCCGCTTCCTGCTGAAGGAGACGGCCAACCAGACCCAGTCGCTGCTGAGCTCCGTGGAGAGCGCTGTCGA
>JAUBNY010000712.1:2814532-2854385 GCA_032275445.1 Crypturellus soui
TCAGAGCAGCCCCATGGGAAGCTCGGATGACTTGGTGGGCTGTGCAGGCAAAAGCTAGAAAGGCTGAAAATGCCAAAAACTGAGAGGTTTTGATCCAAATAGACACCGCCAGCCCTGTGTTTTGCTCGTGCTCCAGGCCAAAGCTGCTTGTGGCTTGCAGACTCTATCGGGGCAGGTCCCCTCATCAAATGTGTGTCCATGTGGGAGCAAAGAGGGAGTCCAGGGCTCGCGCCTCGTGACAGTGGCCAGCACTTAGGACAGCTGCACAATATTGGCCATTTCCATGGCAGGACATGCAGGTTTGGTCAAAAGCCCTAAGGAGGCAGCCCCCTGCCTCTGCTGTGGGGCTTTGGGAGGTTTGGTCTGTCCTCACTGTGAGCTTGGAAGGGATGGAGGAGAGGGACCCTCTAGGAAACAAAAGGGAGACCAGTGGCACAAGGTGTAAGGAGAAGAATGAGGGAGCCTGTTGTATCCTACATGACTACTATGGCATGGGCATATTTAGGGGGAAGGCAAGGAAGGCATCTGCCAGTGTGCAGCAGCTTCAGCCCCAGCCCTGCACTGTCCTGATATACTAGACAGTATTTCTTTCGATATGTTTTATTAACAAAGAATGACTTAAAGGACGGTCAGAGGAGCCTGAGGCTACATCCTGCCTCTCTCCCTCATTCCTTGCTACTTTGCAAGCATTGGACCTTGGGATGCTTTTGCCACATGCTTTAACTGGCAAAGGCGATAAAATGCAGTGACCTGTGTTTTCCCCGAGTGCTCTGAATTCGGCTCTGATTGCTTGTGGTTAGTCTTGTCTAAGCATCTCTCCACAGCCCTCTCCCTCCTCCCTCGTCCCCAGGCCCTTAGCACCTACTGAAGGATTTTGGTAGCACCACCAAACCCTCCTCCCCATTTTGCCTCTTTGCCTGGCCTCCTTGGGTGCCCTCAGGACTTTCTTCCACTGTGCCCTGTCCTTCCCCCGGCCCAAGGTGCACCTATGGGTTACCCCTCCACTCATGCACTCATACACTCATGCAAGCTGCTCTGGCCCATTCCCAAACCAGGCACCCAGGCAGCGGCAATGCTCAAGGCTGGCATCCGTCCTGGCACAGCCTCCCAGGGCAGGTCGTTCTGCTTGGCTTTCAGTTGCGCTTTCTCCTGGTCTTGGAACATGCTCCAGGTCAGGAGAAGGCAGAGGAGAACAGCTCCAGGATTTCTCTTCTTGAGTGTAGTCAGAGCTAAAACGTACAGGACATCCTGAGCGGGAGCCTGAGCCTCAGCCCAGCCTCCCGTGCTCAAATGTCACTCGTCTCCCCGGAGCCTCGAGATCACCGGCTGTAAACAGGACATGTTTCCATAGCAACTGTTTCAGGGACTATCAGATGCTCATGAAGAGAATCTGTTTCCTGCCATAGCTGAAAAGCAGGAGGTCGCGAGGGTGCTTGTCGAGTGTGTTATTTTCAATAGGCTGCCGAGCAGCAGATGCGAGCGGGGCCCCATCTCTGAGGTTTGAAGTAAGGCAGTGCTCAGCCTCATCTGGGGAATCGCATGCAGCAGCTGTGGTCAGCAGCGAGGTGAACGCTCCTGTTTTCCCATCTACTTGAGGTCCGTTTTAATGCTCCCCCCAGGAAATACCCGCCCGTTCACCCACAAAACCTCTGCCCAAGCAGTGCTGTCACACACTTGTTGCCAGTGGTTTCATCAGGGGCAGGCAGAAAAAGAGAGAAGCTTCTGGCCCTGCCTGCTCTCACAAACACTTGCACTTGAGTAGGGCTTGCAATTGACCATGCAGGTGACCTGCACATGTAGGGGCCATATGAAAAAGCTCTAAAAAAGTTTAGTTACAACAAAACGACTTTGCCTGTGCATCCAACATCTTAATGGGCCTGGGCAGTTCGGCCAACATCTTGGCAGCTTTCCTAGGCAGGGAATGTTGACTTCAAGGACCCTCAGTGGGCTCCTCTCCTCATTTTGGTCTGCCCCAAACCCTCATGTAAGGCACAATGTGGGAAAAGAAAAGTAACTCAAGTGCAGTCAAAGGTCCTGGAGCCTGGGCACAACAGTGCACAGACAGTGCCTTGTGCAATGAAGGTATCTGAGCTGCCTCCTTACAGTGTGATTAAGCAGCAATCTTGTGTGTTCCTGCCTAATTTCCTGCCTGTTGACATGAGGCTGCTCAGCGCTGGTTATTGCGCACGCTGCACGAGATGCGTGCATGCTTTTACTGATGGTCCCGCTGCGGGACCAGATGTCCTTGTCATATCTCTGTATCAGATGTCAGGCCCAGAGCAGGTAGTGCTGGGCTCGGTGCTGATGCTTTGGTGTTCAGCAGCAGCAGAGCTGCTAAAATGCAGGCACAAATGAGTGCCTGAGCATGGGGATGAACATGTCATTCATGGCCCGTGAGTATTTGTGCTCTGCAATAGCAGCTCTTGCACCGTAGGCAGTATCACGGCAAAGGCGGCCACGGGCTCATGGACCCCTGGTACGACAGCCCTGTACCCACCTACCCTCCCAACAACAGGCTCGTGCCCAAGGAGCACCGGAAAAGCTTCCCAATGGGTAAGAGGCATTGGGGGCCAGGCTCATGGTCACCTCTGTGCCCCCCGCGGGGAAAGGCCATCCCGCCATGCGTCCCGCGTGCGGCTCTTCTGCTTCTCTGCTCCCACCAGGGTCCCCCGAGGCCAAGGAGGAAGGGCTGGAGGTGCAGATTAACCGTCTGGCCGAGCTCATTGGCAGGCTGGAGGACAAGGTAACTCGGGGAGGTTTGACAAAATCGGGGCTGCTGCTAGTGGTCATGGCTTTGGAGGGGTTGGTGCTGGCAGCAGCTATTGAGTGTAGGGATGGGTACCTGGAACTTGATTTAAACAAGAAAAAAAATACAAGAGAGAAGGGGAAATCTCCAGCCAAGGAGGTCTCACTCCATATAGGGCCTGAAGGTGAAATTGTCTCCCAAATCCCACTGTGGTGGAAGTGCTTTTGGGGCAGGCAGGGAGAGGGCTGCAGCTTCTCCCTCGGGGGGGACGTTTGCTGGGGAGGAACAGTCTGACCTGGAGGTGCCTGGCGCAGTGAGGTGCAAGTTCAGCCTGTTCCATACTTTTACTTTTTATCACATTTAATTTCTTCTCTAGACCCTTTGGTTTGACCTGCACCAGCGCCTGTCAGACAGTGAGAGCACCGCTTGCGCGGTGAGTAGGGCCCCAGCTTCAGCCTCGGTGGCTGCAATGGGCAGGGGTGGTTGCACCAGGGCCTGACATGGTCCCTCATGGTCCCGCAGTACCTGCTCCTGGTGCGGGACGAGATGACGGTGGCGCACAAGCACCTGGGCGAGTTCTGCAGCTCCCTGAAGCAGTACCTGAAGAGCGTGGCTGGCGAGCGGGACTGCTTCCAGTGAGTAGCCGTGGCCGTGGGGACATGCACATGGCAGGTGCCCCGGGGCGTTGCGGCCCTGTGCTCAGCCCCTGCCTGTCTCCTGCCAGCGTGACTGCAGTGAAGCTGCCGGACGGCGTCACCTTCATAGTCTACGAGTTCTGGGAGACCGAGGAGGACTGGAAGAGGTAGGAGAGGTGCCCACAAATGCGCTGGCACCAAGATTCACCTGATGGGAAGCCCTCAAGCCCCAGCTGTGGGGAAGGGACCTGCTGCTGCTTGGGGACAGGTCCCCACCACCATGGTGGGAGCGCCCCATGCAGAGGCTGGGGCTGGGGAGAAGGTACTGGGTAACTGTCCCCTGGCCTGTACCACAGGCACCTGCAGAGCGCCACCTGCAAGGGCTTCCAGCACGTCAAGGTGGACACGCTGAGCCAGCCCGAGGCCGTGTCCAGCGTGGCCGTGCCAGGTAGGCAGAGAGCAAGACGGGGCTGCCGGAGGGGCGTCCTCAGGCTGGGTAGTGCAAGTGACTGGTTTCCACTCCCCTCGGCAGCCGCCTGGTGCACCCTGAGCAGAGACTGACCTGGCCGCCGGAGGGGACGCAGTGGCCACACCAGCACCCCGGGACCCACTCTCCCCGTCACCCTGCCCGTCCTGACGGCCGTGCTGTGAGCGTGATGCTGGAGCACCCCCGTGCCAGCAGTGTCAGCGGCAGCTCCTCGCCATGAAGGCAATCCCAACCCCGTCCTCCAGCCAACCCCTGCGGCACCTCTGGGACCCCCTCCCCTCACTCCGGCCCCTCTCCTCTGGGGCGGGGGGTGGCCTGGTGCCATCGGGGCAGCGGAGGGGGTGGCGTGGGCGAAGCTGTGTGCATGTGTGGGTGAAGCGCTAGCTGTCTCGTGTGCGCCGTCGCTCTCTCCCTCCCCGAGGCTCCTGCTCCTAGTTCCTGAGCCCGGCCTGGCCACACACGGCGCCTCCTCCGGGACAACTCTATCCAGAGGCTTTCTTAATATCACCATGTGCAGTATTTATTAGCAGCTGTACAGTAGAGCAATGGAGATGCTGAATAAAGATGTGATGGAAGCCTCCGTCTCGCTGCCTGCATGGGTTGCCTGGTCTGGGGAGATCGGGTGCGGAGGCAACGCTGCTTGTACTTCTCGCGCCATGTGGGGGGCGCGGCCTACACGTGGTGCAGCAGCTCCATGGCGGCGCTGGCCGTGCTCTGCCCGCAGACGAAGGCGCCGCACAGCACCGAGAGGGCACCCCAGGCGACGAGCGCGGCCCTGCGGGGACAGCAACCCGCTGCCGTGAGCGCAGCCCTGGCCATGCCTGCTGGAGACACAGCGGAGCTCTACGCATGACCCCACACAAGAACTCCCCAACACGCACCCGTTTCCCCAGGCCAGCTACCCCAGTGCCAGCACCAGGGCCCTCCTGCTGCTGAGGGGGACCCCACTGCAGCCCTTGCTCCCACTGCTCTGCATTGCCTAGAGGCTGCACTGCCACCTCTGGGCACCCCTTCCTGATGTGCCCCCTGGCAACTCCTCACCTTGCCAAAGTCCAAAACAACCTGAACCCGGCACTAAGGGCTCCCTCAGCCCCTCTCCAGAGCAGGACCTGGACGTTGGCCTGGGCACGCATGGCCTAGGTGCTGCTGGCCACTCCTTCCCACTGTGTCCACTCCCCAGAGCGTTGGCCCTGGCCTCCACAGCAGCCACACTTAGCTCTGGCTGCCCTCTGCCCCACCAGTCACCTCTGCCACAGGGATATTTGGCACAGACATCCCTAGAGCTAGCGAGCAGCAAGATACCAGCTGCCACTGATGCTCCCGTCCGCCTGCCCCTCCTGCCGCCCCTTCCCTTGCAGTGTGGTGTATCTGCTTCCTTGGACTGCAACCTGGCCTGCTGCAATCCAGCTACCCTGTCACACTGCCCGTGAAGCTGCTCACTGCAGTCAAGGCTCCTCCACCTGCGGTCGGAGGGAGACCGTCTGCTTCCATGGAGGCCCCTGCCCTCACCAGTCTCCTGCCTCAACCCCAGTGCTCCCCAGGAGCCCACTGCCCTCATAAACAGCTCACTGCCCTCCTGCCACTTCTCTGCATGGCTGGGGAAGCCCATCTCTGTCCTCATGCCTGGGAGATGGGTGAGTTTGTCCCCAGTCAATCCTCACCACTCTACCATCTACCATCACAAATGAGGCCACCCCCAAGGCCCCAGGATGCAGTGCTCACCCTCAACCCATGCTACTCCTCCACCAAAGGGGTTATTGGCATCCAAAGGGATGCTTACAAAGAGTGGCAGTCCAAGAGGAGTCCAAGAGAGTCATCCCCGCTCCTGCGCATTTCAGACTCCCACCAGACCTCTCCAGTCCATTGCCCAAGCACAGGAAGGGGGTGCCCTATATGGGCCTTGGGTGATGTCGGCTCCCTCTGCCGACCCACAGGCAGATGGGCCCTGGTGCCTGGGACAGCCCTGTATGCCACCCAGCTCCCGGGAGCTGTCGCTGTGCCCGCAGCATGTAGCGCTGTTGGAGCTGTCTTGCATCAAGCCCACTGGTACAAACAACCAAAAATACATGGAGACACCAGCCCCAAAGCACACTGAGCCCAAACCGCACCTTGGCAGTACCGCCAGAAAGGGCCGTGCGCCATCCCCTGTCTCTCTGCACACCACTGTCCCAGGAACTGTGGTGCAGGCACCGTGCCCTGGGCATAGTAGGAGCTGGCCAGGTCCCTCTGGCCCTGTGTGGAGGCTCCTCTGGCCCCCACCTCAGGTCCTTATGGTGGGGGGCGGGGGGGGGGGGCGCGCATCACAGCCCCTCACCAGCTCCAAACCATGAGGCCATTTCCCCCTGCACGTGCAGGGCTCTCTGGCCTGCAGCCTCCAGCCTCGCCATGCGTCAAGCACATCCCGCCACACTTGCACTTGAGGCCTGAATCACTGCAGTCCCTGTGTCCCCCCACAGTGGGCACTGATCCCCCCACCCTCCACCAAAGGACAATAGGTAACAGGGACAAATGCCCCCACGTCACATGGTTCCTGCCAGCCATGGCAAGGGCTGGAGAAACCACTCCTGTGGGGATTCTCCGGAGTACATTGCGCCCTGCCCACCACACTTACCTCTTCCATGGCCTGATGGCTTCAGTTCCCATCATGCACACCAAGCACAGCCCTGCCACCCAAAGGAAAGACACATGGATGACCTGCCATGGCCACCACCTACCTGGGTGCTTGTTCTGTATTCCCTGCTGAGCAGGCACGTGCAACATGCACAAGTATTCACACACACAGTCGTGCCTGCAGGACTCCTCTCTCCCTCTCCCCCGCAGCACTAAGGCATTTGGCCCAGGCTCTGGCTGCCCTGTGCCTGGAGAAGACCTGTGGACACCACCCAGGCTGGGATCACCCGCCTTGTGTGGAGATCAACATGTTGGTTCCTGATCACACCGGCACAGGGGACCTGCTGGCCCTATGAGCACTCCCTCTGGCATGGCCCGGTCACACTCACCAGCCCAGGAGCTTCCTCTCCCAGGCCTGACGGATGTATGCCCACATGGTCCACTGTGTTCATGTGTGTCCAGCCTCATTCCCACCCAACACCTGGCTCTGAAGGGCTGGAGAGGGGCCTTGGACCATGCTGAGGCCCCATGCTGACCCTTACCCCGTGTTGACCCTTTCCCTTGCAACCCACTTCCCTTGCCCGTCACACTTGCCTGGGAAGATAAATATGAAGAAGGCGCTGATGCCCCCAATGAGCCCAATGACCTTGCCGATATCTGGCACGAACAGAGCAATGACGAGTGTGGCTGCAATCCACGAGACAGTCAATGCCACCCGGGTCCTCCGCTCAGATGCCTCAGCCACGGGCACGGCCCCTCGCTTGGGATTCGCCCACACATCACGGACAACAGACCTAGGGAGGGCAGCAGGGTTGACTGGGGCTCTGGCTCTGCACTTGTGTCACTCAGGAGGGAGCTGCAGGTTCTGCCTGTCCGTGCCCACCACTGTATCCTCTCACCTGCCCAGCAGCACGACGATGGGGTAGATGGTCACGATGGAGATGCCAAAGAGCAGGCGGGCGACGATGACAACTGCATCATTCCCCGGGTAGGACATGAGGATGTCAGCTGCCACATCCTCACCAAAGGTCAGGTAGCCATAGAGCCCTGCAGATGGGGAGGCACGAGATCAGGGTGCTCCTTGGCCACTTCCAAACAGTGGCACCCAAGAAGGGATGGTTGTGAGTGGGACCATGGCCAGCAGGTAACCCCTTGGGGCTTTGGCACTTCTTGGGACAAAAGTCAAGGCATCAAGGACTTGATCAGCCATGAAGGAATAAAATGCTCCGCAGTTACCTGTGAGGGTGTAAATGAGCAGGCAGATGAGCATGGAGAGCACGGAGACGGCAACCCAGTGGCCGAAGTTCCGGTTGCGCATGCTGCTGTAGATGGCCACACAGGCCTCGTGACACTGCAAGGCACAGGGATGGGCCGTACTGGGGAGCAGCAGGAGGACACAGGGGCCTCAGCCATCTCACGGCTTGCCCCTGCCTCCCACTCCCCAGGCACCACCATGGTGAGAACCCAGTTGACACTGCCCATATAAGCCAAGTCCCGCCACCGCCATGAGAGTCAGGGACCAGTAGTGCAGTGGTGGGGGTGGGGGGTGGCAAAGCACCTCCATTCTCCCCCCAAAAAAAAAAATCCCTTGGAAAAGGCTGTTTTCCCAGACATATGACCCTGCTCTGCTTTCACCCGTTCAACCAGACCTAGCCCACATGTTTGCCACTATCTCCGGAAGGAGAATCCCTTCCCTGACAGGAGCCTCTGTCCCCAGGGGAGCTGGTGGTGCCTCCCTTGGGTGCTGACATCTCCACTGCCTGACTTGCGGCCCAGAATCGTTGTATGGGGAACATTTACCTGAAATCCAAAACAGATGGTGGGGATAACGCTGAACATGGAAGTCCAAGAGGGAGTCCTGCAACACAGAGCAGAGGAAAACAGAAGGTCCCTTGAAGCAAAGGGTCCAACCTGGCACTGGGGCTGCCAGCAGCTCTTGCTCCCTTCTGCCTAGCCTGTGGCCGGTATCTTGCCAGGGCTCTACCCATCTCATTCCACTACCCCAACTGCCCTCACCTACAACCATGATGCTGCCGACCCTGCCCCAGCTGCCAGAGTGCCCTGTAACATCCACTTAGGCCATGGCAGGGGCTCCAGCACATCACGGTGTCCCTTACCTGGCGGCAGGAGGGGGCTGGCGCAAGCCGGGGCTCTCTGCCTGCAGATAGTACTTTATGACGATGACCACAGTGAGGTAGCAGGCAGCCAACGTGCCCAGGATGCTGTAGAAAGGAGGAGAGAGAGCAGGTGCCTGAGGTTCAGCTCTGCAGGAGGTGTCTGCACACCCCAGGGTCTCCCCAAGGCGGGACAGGATCCCCAAGCCCCTGCAGGGACATCAGCACCAGACAGGCCACAGTGGCTGTCAACAGCCCCAGCTCCTATGTGGGCCACAGAGGGGCACTCCTGGCTTGGTGTGCCATGACTGGGCGCTGGTCCTACTGCCCTCCGGGTACCTGGAGTACTTCTGGAAGCCGATCTCCTTGGGCACAGAGAGAGGGAAGATCACCAGGACGCAGAGCGCCGAGAGGGTGAAGCGCTGGTCCACGTACCAGGGCTGCGGCGAGGGGCCTTCCGCGTTCAGCGTGCCGTTGGGGTAGAAGGAGTCACACACTGCTCGGAGGAAGGAGCAGGGAGTCAGAGGGGTCCAGAGCGCCAAGAGGGCACCCTCAGCACTGCGTGGACTCACGTTTCTCCAGCTGGTCACCCACAACGCGGAGGAAGGCCACAGAGATCATGAAGAGGTTGAGGATGAAGCAGACCTCGCAGAGCTTCCCCACGGCGCTGCCGCACACCTCCCGGACGACACCCTGGTACGTGGCCTGCGTGCTGAGGGATGAAGCATAGCCCAGCACCACCAGCCCGCTCACGAGGAAGACTAAGGAGCCCTGCAGAGAGCAGGAGGGGAAAGGAGCATCTACCAGTGACGACCCAAAGCACCTGTGCTGCTAAGAATGCCAGCACATCTTGCACTGAGAAGACTGAGTCCCACAGGTGCCGTCAGCGGGGCGGGCTTTTCAGGATAAGGAGGGAAGAAACAGCTTGTCTTGTCTGGCAATTTGGAACAGGTTTTGGAGATTTGGGCCCATAGGAGACCAGAAACCAAAATGACAGCCAGGTTGGGCTAAAGCGTCTGTCTAAACCGTGGCTTCGGATGTGGGAAGCACTGCCAGTGGTGCCCAAAACCTGTATCCTGACCCTTTCCTGTGCTGCTCTGGGCAGGAGCACAGCTGCCAGCTTGCAAGGGATGGCCCCTGTCAGCACAGCGAAGCCAACGTCCCCCTGCCCTGTCCCAAACACCACCAGAGGCAAGGGCCACATCACAGGCCTTCCCTCGCCCTTCTCCCTGTGCTCCTTGCAACTACCCTTTATCCCCACCGCCCCCCCCTCGGCCCCGACCTCCTTTTGGGACTTGCTGCCTTCCTGCCCATGTTACAACCACCCTGCAGGGAAGGGAAAAAGCCCTGGGATCTTTCCCTGCACGGGGACCAGAGCCCTGCTCTCAGAGCCTCCAGCCCACCCTGCTCCGCCAGCAGTGTCCGGGGACACGCACCCTCCGCTGCCCATCCCTTACCAGCTCCACGAGCACGGCGGGCACAATGCCGCCCGCTTTGTTGAACGCCCAGGGGAAGTTGAGCAGCCCCGCTCCGAGGGCCGACTTGAGCATGATGAAGACGGCCCCGGCAGAGGAGAGGCTGGGGCTGGTCACTGCCGACTTGTCCAGCAAGCGCGTGCTCTCCCCTGCCGCCTTCTCCATCGCCGATCGCCAAGCTGAGGGGGTCCTCAGAGGGGCCTCTGCCCCTGCCCTGCACCCCTGCCCTCCGCAGCCCCCAGGATGAGGAGAGCGGCAGAGGGGACTTGCCCTGCTCACCCGCCCATCTCCAGACCTCCCTGGCATGGGATGGGGCGGAGGGATGGGGAGGGGAACACTCCTCTCCGCCAATCCTCACACAGGAGGATGGGGCTGCTGAGCTGCTCTCCTGGCCACTGCTCTGCTAACTCATGCCCAGCTTTACCAGCCAGCACAGCTAAAGCAAAGACACAAGGGCTAGGGATGAGCTGCGTTTTGGAGCAGAGCAAGAACAGGCTGTGGGGAAGGGGGCTGTGTGATAACCATCATGATCATCTTTTGGGTTTGCAGCCTGGCTGCCCAGTCTTCCTGCATGAGCACCTGCAGCTACCGGGATGCGCTTGGACAAGCAGGAAAGCCCTGCCTGGAGGGAGCCTTCTCTGTAGGGAGCGGCTGGTTACAAGGCGAGTGGCAGTTGCTTAGGAGCTTCACTCACCCCTTGCCAGGGTTGCTCTTCTGCGGGACAAATGGCTTTTTGGGTAGAAAAGCCCTGTCTTAGCACCACTGTGACTAGTCCATGCATGTGGACACAGAGAAACCTCTGTGCTGGGGACAGGCAAGCTCAGCTGATACTGCACGTGTTCAGGTCCGCAGCAGGCTTAGAAATGCAGGAGCAGGGCTACTACATGGTCATGCATCAGGAATCCTTACCTGAGAGCACAGAGGAGGCCGCGGCGCTGCATGGCGAAGGAAGATGCACCAAGGACAAGGGGGCCTGGCCTGGCCCCCTCCCCATCCCATGCTCCGTGCAGGGACGCGCAGCAGCTCCGCGCAGCTCCCTGCGTGTCCCACGCGGGACGAGCCCACGCTGCCATTCCCACGCTAAACCAACAGGCCTCTGACACCGGCTGACAGGCACTAATGCATTTTTGATTTCCCAAATATGTGCCCTTCTGATCTCAGTAAGACGGATAAAGAGACTTTAATCAGCTGCTGGCAGGAATTAGGGAAGGCTAATTGTGCCTGCCACCTCAATTAAATCTTTGCAGCCAATGGCGTTTATAGCCATTTAAAGGGTCCTTTCAGGCCTTCATTAGCTGCACACCAAAGGCTTCAGAAATAATTGGCTCCTATGATTTAGAAATTGGCCACTGAGCTGTAAAATACCAGCCACTGGGAAAGTCTCTTAACTCGAACTGGTGCTTTGATACAATTTGACTCTGGATTCAGAGTTACGGAGGGCCTTGTAATCTCTCATTAGCAATGCCATCAGAGGCCGGCACTTCCTCATTAGCAAAGGCACGAGGGCTCCAAGGCTCCCCTTGACAAGGGCGACGCAAATCCAAGGGCCACATGGGCAGACTCGGGAAAGCCTCCGTGTTGGGAAGCAACTCCCAAGCCCAAGGCCCATGTCCAGGGCAGGTGCCCTCACCTCTGAGCACCCTGCATGGGAGTTGGGAGGAAGGATGTGACAACTATGGGCAATTATTATATCGATACCCATAGAATAAGCAGGGTAAGCCTTGGTACAGGAAAAGTGAGACAGGAAAAGCCAGCATGAGCCACCCTTAGGCTGTTGTGTCACCATTGCTTCCTCTAACCCCTCCTGCAACAGCGTGAGGTGAGGGGAGGTACAGTGGATGGCCCAGAAGGCTGCAACTGCTATTTGTTCATTTTGGTAGGACGGTGAGGCCTAGAAAGCACAGACACCCGAACAGGTTTAGGAGCAGATTCTTCTATTCAGCCTCTTTTGAGGTCTGTAGAGCCCTACAGTACAAACAGAAGCTCATGACATAGTTGCTTCAGCAATGGGTGCGATACTGAGAATCTTGTGTGAGGTTGGTAACCAACTTTTCCTTCCATGATGTAATTCTGGCACTCAGGGCTGTTTGCCGGCCTGGGGGCTGCTACCTTGGTCAAATGATGCCCTGAGGCAAAGGAGCTCAGCCGATACCCTGCACCATGGCAGTGGCTGTGGCGCTGCTTCCAAGCTGAAGACCACAAAGTGCCTCGATCATTTTTCAGTCCCCAGCCAAGCAGGCTAAGCACAGAGCTGAAGGGACACTGGTCCAATGATGGTAACAGTCTTGACCAACACTATGGTAAGGGAGAGCTTGGGCTTGGGTCCTAATTTTAGCTGGTGACAAGTAGCAGGCTCCCAAGGACAAACCAAAAGAGGAGAGCTAAAAATCTCTGTGACTTATTGTACTGTTAGGTGACATTCACACTAATACACAGGAATGAGGCCACCTCGTAAAACCTTCGTAAAAACCTTCTGTCCTTGACAACCTGCTCCCAGGACAGACCTGAGAAAGAAGAGCCACCCAACAAACCATCTGCGCTTCATATAGATAACATATTTATTGAAAATCTGCTTCACCAACAATGGTGAAATCATGACCAAAAATTACAAAACATCATGGTAGTTGGCTTTATAAAAATAAACTGCAGGACTATGTCTCACTGATTTGTACTAGTTTATCTTGCCCCCTTCCTCCTTTAATGACGTAAGTTATACTCTTCAGCATTACACCATTCTAGAAAATTGCATCTCATCCAAAAAAAATGCGATTGCTTTTTATTAGCAGAGGTCCTTAAAGTGACTTTTACTCCCCCGCCCCTCCCCAACAATAAATATAGAAAATAGCCTCTAAACAAATAAATTTTAGTTTGGTCAGCTTTAAAAAAAAAAAGGTCCATTTCCCCCATCTTGGGATATGTAGTGACTAAGCAGCCTTTCAAACGGTATTCAAGTCTTTGGTGGCTTCAGCTGCTTAAAGCTGCAGTTTTATGTACAGATGATGAACTGAGATCCTTTTTTTGTTTTTTTTTTTCTTTCCCCAGACACCAAAGACTATGAGATGATGTCAGATGTGAATCAGAGCACAAGCACCGCGCTCACTGTGCCCTCCCCGGGAGCGATGAAACGTTCTGAGGAGCAACGGGAGAAGGAGGTGGGTCATCTTTGGCAAGTGAGAGCTTTCAGACGGAAGGCGTCTTTGGAGGATGAACCTGTTGCATCAGCTGCGGGCGCTTCACTCGCGGTTTCCGTCTCTTTGGCCGGCTCTTTGCTTTGTTGATCTGCACCACGAAGAACGCCAGGACCACCATGGCACCAAGGAAGGCAAAGACCGGAATGGTCTGTCCCACGTCCTGGTTGTACCGGCCGGGCATTATACCTGGGAGGCAAAAGAGGTTTGGGAAGCAATTAGCAGCCGCGTGAGCTACGAGGCCTCTGCGATATTAACGCTATCTACTGCAACGATCCAAGGGGAGCTCTTGTTCTAAGATGAAACAGCTATAATCAGATTACGTTTCAGACAAGGAGATTAACAGCTGCAGACCAATTAGTGAAAATAAGACAGGATGCTAAATGTACAGAAAAGCATAGGCACTTTCACCTTGACCTGTTTTGGAACATGAAAGCATAATCTACATTTCTCTTGCAACAACCACCCTCTGTTTTGCATTGAAAGCAAGGAGAGAGATGCAAATATTTGACTGTAGCTTTATTACCAAATAATCTCCATAAATCAAAGCGAAAACAAAGCACCATGAAAACCGACTTTGTGTTCACTCCAGAGACCACATGTGCACACAGCAAGGACAAGCTTTTGCACCCTTCTTTTTTTTAAAGGCACCTTTTGGTCTAGAGGCTCGTAGCTTTCAAACTAGTTTTTTTTTTACTTCCAGTTGGGATTGTAATGCCCAGCTGATAGAGCAGAGCACCAATACAGTGAAAAGCTCTTAAAGTGCTCCAAATTATTTGTTATTATCACACCTTCCCATAAGCACAGTTCATACCTGTGCACTCACACAAGGAAGCGTGTGTTAGGGCAGGACACCTCACCACAGCCTGCAAGGATAGGGACTACAGCTGACACCCACCAAACAGAACAGTTAAAATAAACCTTAACTGGCCAAAAAGCACCTGCTGGAATCTTCCTCCCAGGTTATGTCACACACACTTTCTTTTGAATAAACTGCTTACATGCAAAAATATTTCTCTAAGACTTCATCAGACAAGTTTTTACAAAATAACCATGTCACTATTATCATGTTTTGCATAACTGAAGTGAAACATGTGGAAATCTGTTCTGCTGCCCTTTTTTTTTTTAAGGCTATTCAACAGGCAAAACAAAACAGCATCTTTCAGACTTTCTGATATTCACCTCCAGGAATGTCCCATGCTCCACTTTCTCCAGGGGACAGTGGTCTCACTTGGGGTCGGTTCTGTCGAAAACTGGGTAGAGCAACTTTATCAAGATCAATTGACAATAACTTTTGATGTTTCCAAAGGTTGCTAGAAGAAATTTAAAAGACAGAGGTGTTTGCCCACTTACTTGGTTAACGCAAGGAGTTTTGCACAAATATATTTTAATATTGACCGCTGACACCTATAAACTGCTCACTACATTGGATCCAAACAATAATCCAATTTATTCTGCAGGTCCTATGTCTTATAAGTCTTCAAAGTTAAATCCAGACAGCGTCCTATGTCTTATAAGTCTTCAAAGTTAAATCCAGACGGCACACTTAGATCAACAGCTATTTACTTACAAATCTGTTCCTTGCATGCAGACTACCTAAAGTTACCTAAAAAACAGCAAATCAGGGCCTATGTGTTGACATGCTTGTCTCCAACTGATGAACAAATGACACAGCAGAAGGCAGTTTGGTGAGCAGCCCAAGAAGTTGCCTTAGAAAATTATTGCAAAGGCAGGCAGTGCCTAGGGGATTCAAGCAAGTTCCTTAACTGTAAGCTGGGTCACTCAGACAACACTGAATCGACTTTAAAAGCTTTTTTAAACCCCCTCCCAGTTACATAAATTATAGGGTAACTATCAGATACATTTTATTAGGCTGAATGATTCGCTGAATGTGCATTATTTCCTCTTTGCAAGCTGTTCTTTCCCTAAGAAAGGCGTTTCACTGTTCCTTTCAAAAGCAGATGAAACAGCTGACTTTTCAGCTCAACTCAAAAGCGAGAATTGATATAGAGCCGTATTAAAGATGTATAATCACCTGGGGGCAGTTTCATTCAAAGGCTGTGGTTTGGCCCAGGATAGGTGAGGACAGGCTGGAAGGGAACGGGGTTTAGGGTCTCCCAAGTGAGCCTCAAGCACCTTGGAGTATCGATGCAGATGGTTACCTGTGATTCACAGCAGAGAGACTGGGTTACTAAAAGACTGCAGGGTCACAGTCCCAAATGTTCACATCCAGCTACACACTGCTGCTGTAAAATCAGGAGATGTTTACAGTAATGACTCATAGCTAAATGTTGCATTTAGACTTAATCAAAGGGTACCTTACAAAGCAGAATTGTGTGTGTACAACCAGACATGCAGTGCTGGTAATCCAGATTTTGCTGGCCAGCATGCTAGATGACATCAAGCACTTTATATACGCTCCATAGCTAGTAATTTGAATGCTGCCTAGTAAAACTAGGTATAGGAAAACTCTCAGTCTATAAGCAAAACATTTTCTCTAATCAAACCACAATCAGGTACTTAAAACCCCCAAAACCTGTCAGCGCTCTCTTCTAGTAAAACAACACAACATTATGGAGCCCACACCCAACTAACAACTTTACTAGCATATAATTCCCCGAGTCTGACATACACACCCCCACCCTGAAGCTCTGTCGTTTACTCAATAAACAAGGCCCTCACCTTCCATGCGCTCGGGGAGAGAGTAACCTGCTCCCGAGGGTGGTCGCTGTCGGGTTTCGGAATGGCTGAGGCTCGGCGGTGTCACCCCATAGGATGTGTACTGCAGCAGGGCATCCAGGAGCCAAAAACAGTCTGTGCAAGATGAAGCCCCCCCAAAATAATCAGCTTTATGTACAGTTCAAATTACTTTTCTTTCTGTTAAGTTGTCTAGACATTTGGAAATACAGTCAGTTTTCTACTTGCCTGCTTCAGAAGTCCTATTGCCTGCAGGTTTTGACCCATGCTCCTCCAAGAGGATACAAACACAAAACTAATCTGTTCAGGTTTAAAATACCTTATTTTCTGTGCACACATCACTGTTTCATGCTCTTCTGGGCAGTAACAGATACAGTGACATAGTTTCAAATATGGGAATTACAGGTTGGGCAAAGCCAAGATCCTCACAGAAATTAGGAGGCCTTTCAGTGTGGAAACACAGGCAGCTCAGAGCCTATGAGATCATTTGTGAGGCAGCAGGGACCCAACTAATTGTTTAGAAGAACAAAATAAATAATTTGCACAGAAAAACAAAACATGGTGATGTTTTCAGACCAGGGATCATGATCCCAACAGGGGTCCAATTTTGTTAAATTATGACTAAAAGATGAGTCTTTCACCATCATGATTTGTGATTAAAGGACAGGTCTTCCTCCATCGTGATTCACCAAACTTTCCATCTCTGGAAACAGGACACAGCATACCAGCTATTTTTACCATGCATTATTTTGCTGAGAACTTTTTCTCCCAAAGAACTGTTGGCTGGGGAAGGGAATTAATATCCATAATCCTGGGGTTCCTTAAACCCTCATCTTTGATTTTTTTAAAGAGGTCAACTCCATTTTAGGGATTTATATCCACGAATGTTAGGAATTCTCCTCAGTTGAGGCCGCTGGTGTCTCTGCAGGAGATACAGCTCCTGCTTCACAACTTAAAAGCAAACTTTAAAGGATTTTTTTAAAGCTTTTTCAGTTCTTCTTGTTCCACAGGCCACACTGAATTTAACGGCATGAAGGCACCAAAAAGTATCATTTTTCTATCACTAAATTAAAAGCCACACATCTCTTACATTACATGCTTTCAAAAACCTACAGTAGGCCTAGAAGGCCCCAAACGTGTTGGTGTTATTGCAAGTGACAGAACCTGCCCAGAGACAGAAAAAGAGAAACCAGAAAACATGAAAAGAAAAAGTTTAGGAAAGATAGGAATGAACTAATGATGGAGAGTTCCTTTAGGCAGTAAGTTCCTTTAAAGTTGGATAAATTAGGCAAGGAATGGATTACATAATGCACATAGATGCTTGAAACATCAATGATAAAAATGTATAAAAGTTGTAAATGTACTTTTAATCATAAAGGGAAAAATCGAGTTGAATATTGCATTCACTGCAGATGCAGAAAAAGACCTCGGATATTGGATAATCTTCACCCTCTCAAGCCGCAGTGTTATGAGCCTACGCTTTACATGTCAAAGAGGCAAGAGAAACCCAATCAATCCCTTGAGAACTTCAAAAGCCAGATCAAAGTACTAGAAAAAGGTCTAATAAGAAACCACCACAGTGCATAGGAAGAGGGAACGACTTCCCTGAGAGTTAAAGAAACTGCAGCCACAGAACAACTCTCACGCTTGCTACCCAGAGTTGCAAACAAAGTCTTTGAAAATCTAAACAGAAATGTCTACTTTCTGACAGATTTACAGCACTTAATTTGCAGAAAACTAAAAGACATGAAAATAGTAACGTACAACTGTACAACTGAAACATTCAGCATTACTTTAAAGCACTACAGGAAATGCTCCAAAGGGGACAGGACACGCTGATAAGCAAACAGAAAGCAATTCATTTTCCTTAGTGCTCTGCAGAGTTTGGACTGATTCCTGGTTAGTCAGTGATTTCCTAGAAAACAGTTATTACTGTTGGGAGTCATAAATAACCCCTATAATAATAATAAATAACCCAGCTGTCAGTTCAGACCAGAATTATTCTACTAACACACCTTTCTGTCGATGGCTATCGTCCAGGCAGTTTGAGTCACCATACAGGACAATTCTGCCACCACCTTCGGAAGGAACTTGGTAAAGTCCCAAAATAGGGACGTTTTCAATTATAGCAGTCTCCTGTTTTAAAACTTCAAGACCTAAGGTAAAGAGAAAATACAGAGCAGGACATCATCACCAATAGATTTACATGTCAACACATTCTTTACTGTAGACTTAAAAATGCAGCTACACTGCTCTCCAATATCACAAATTTCATTTATGCCAAAAGTTTTTAGGAAGAAACACAACAGCATGAAAAAAGAACACTGCTCCAAGGCTCTGATAATGAAATTTCCTGCTGATGTCAATTTTTTCCTTCTTCAGTGGAGATGGAAAAAAAGACCTCACTTACTGGCTTACCTTGAACAATCTTGAAAGGAAAATCCTAATATTTTCAGAAACAAATTTAAAATCAAAGCCACCTGCTGTACAACTTATTTTATGTCTTTTCATTTTCCTGTAAAGTTTTGTGGGATGTGCATTCTTAGGAATGGGCCATCACCATGCATATTGTTCTTCAGCATCTCATTTGTTTCTTGCTTGACTTGCCCCACAGAAAAATCTTCTGTGGAACTAAATGAAGGAATTCAGCCATTCCATGAAACACAGCATCTGTCTCTGCAGCTGCTGTAGGACCAGGACTTTGACTGAATCCATTTAAAGCAGCAGGTCTGGGGAAGCTCAGCTTAAAGTCTGCTTGGCTTGCAAATCTCTGCAATTCTGCGGTTACATTTCCCTTGCACTTCACTGCTTAATTTCCCATTTTGGAACAAAGCAAAGTATTGTTTAGTAAGGATACATAGGCCAAAAAGGAGAAACCAACATACACTTCCCTGTTGGTTTTATTTTTCTCTCTTAAATCCTTGGCAAATTTCACTCCTTATTCACCCCAACAGCTCTTTACACTAGCAAAAGGAATCACGCTTCCTGCCACGCATTCTGTCCTGGCAAGGTTCAGGTATCTGCTTCTCAACCTTTTGTGAAACACTTGTACTAATATCGTAAAGAGCGATTGTTGAAAGAGTTTCATTTAAAAGCTGGCCTCCAAAAGCACAGTAAATTCACAAATAATAAACTGGCAACTCAGAAGCATGATTGCAGAATATCTGCAATCACAATTAAGATAATCTGTGAACAGAAAGATGAAAAAAGAAAGGATGCACTTCTGCTCGCATGCAGGAACCCTCCCATACACATGGATTAAATGCAAAATCTGGTAACAGCTCCAGTGATTTGTTCTTACAGAGCTCTTCCTAAAGGCTTATTAAAAAAAAAAAAGCACTTAAAAATGGCTTGTTACAGTTCTGTATCACCAACTTACAAATTAAATGATATAAAACTTAAAGAGGACAGATAAACATGGAGAACAGATCTTTATTGAAGCCTGAGACCACAAGTGCATTGCACAGCTAGAAATGTTTCCCTTACGTTTGTCCATCAAGCAACACTGCCTCCCAATTTTTCCTTACCTATACTTTCCTTTCCTATGTCCTTACACCATCATATCATTTGCATTCAGCAAGGACTAGATTAATTCTATATATAGATACAGTCCAATATCATTTGAAATTTATAAGAAATACGGGCAAGTAACACAATGAATTACAACACAATTCTTTCCCCTGCCAGAAGACGGACGTTTAACACATACATGTGCAGATGACTTTACATACAGCAAACACAGCAATATACTGCATATAAAGACTTGCATTTTACTGTAGTAAATAAAATGTATAAGATCACATTATCACTGTCTATTAGTTACCCAGCTATAGGTTCTAGCCAAATTGAAAAAATACCTACCTTTCAATGCACTCTTCTCTCTACATCTTTCACAATTTTAGCACTTGTAAATTTGCTTGTGCAGTGACAAAAATAATCTGTTTAAAATACAGAAAAGAGAAGAAATTGCATACCTTGATCCTTAAAAGTCTGTGCAATTACAATGCCATCTTCTGGAAACTTTGCAATACTGCATCCTGATGCATAATTCACTGAAAAACACCACAAAAAAATAAGTTTATAGACTAGAAGAGGCACTTCTTCCCTTTCTACCTTAATTCAGTGAGCTGTGAAAGCTGCTCGGAAAAACAACAACAAAAAAACCTCACACATTCCTAGGAATATTTCTCTAATTTGGCATATTTTCATCTAGATCACAACATTATCCACATATTATTCATGGGCAAGGCATTTCTAAATGCAATTTCCATAGGTTCAGCTTTACCTTCTGCTTTCAAATCTCTCAATTTAGGAGACTGACATCTTTTTTTTCAACTGAAAAGGTTAATTGCTCAAATGTTACCCTAAAACTAAGATTTAAAATGTGTGAGAAATTTAGTATTTCACACTAGCAGTCATTACTTATACTACAGAGAACCTGTCTTCTTCCATCAGTGCTGGAGAGAGTTTCAGAGCCCTTGGAATATATGTTCCAAAGCAACTGGTCAGAAAATAATGATTTGGAAATGAAGCATCAAACCATTTCTGCTTTCTGAAGTCTAAGCAGAAAGTCTGAATTTGAAACCAGTGAAACACACTCATCTCAGGCTATTTCAGAGGGACACTTCAAAAGACCAAAAGAACAGGAATTATGAAGGATCTCAGGATTTTGTGACATGTCTAGATTAGGGAGATCCAAAAAACACACTCAATTCCAATACTCACTTTCATGGTTTGCCATGGTAAAATCACCTTCATACAGCCCATCGCTAAAGGCCATATTCCAGACAGAAAGCAGATCGTTAAGGGCAGGTATGTTAGCACCTCCGGTATCGGGCATCCACCATTGTCTATAAAAATTAAAGGATAACAAAGTTTATTAGCACAGAGAAAGCTCCTGGAGTCTGAATCATGAAAGATCAGTTATCTCCCTCCATGCAGACATTTTCAGTCACTTAAAGAATGAACCATTTCATGTGCCAGAAAGAAATCCCAGCTTAAGTTCTTTGTTTGGCAAGGGGGAAACAATGATGGTCCTATTACTTGCTTCTCATTCCTCTAATTGTAGCAAATACTACTTTCTCACAAAATGTGAAATGGACCTTTCTATCTTAACAGTAACACAAAACAGACCGATAATTAAAATTATAAGGTCCTATCTCAGTTCTTTCTCACCAGCAGTGGTACTAGTGTATTATCCCTTTGCACAATATACTGGGATAATTTAATACTAGGTACAGAGGCTGGCAATACGGTTGCAACCCACATTTTCTTGCCGGTCTCCTCCTCGAAGATGAAAAAGCACCAATTTTCTTCTCTTATCAGTCTCTGATTTCTCAACTTCTTTTTATCTTATATCTTTTTTTAGACTTCAAAAGAAGTTTACATTGACAGAAGTGGGCCTTCCCACAAGCACAATAAAATGAGTATTCTATCATGTAGCATGAGAAGTTTTGCAAGTGCTAAAATAGCACATGTGGATACATGTGTTTTTTTAAGTACACAAAATGGCAATTTTATGACATTTTATTTCCCACAGAGCTTATAAAATTACCTTGTGTTTTCATCATAAAACTTGACTTTCCTCATCACTGATGTGTTGTACCAGTCACTAAACACTATAAGTGAAAGGCCATTATCAACGTCCCTTCTCAGCTTGGTGATCTCTTCAGGAAAGTACTCCTCCTCGCTGTCCACCATCAACAAAGTCCCTGTGTTTAAAAGCAAAAACAGAGTTTTCCAAGCTGCAAATGTGATGCTATCACAACTCACACAACCAACACAAAAAGGTAACACAAACACACATTTTGCACAGTATCTTGTCCACGTGTCGTGCCCTGCAACTCCTCTGAAGAAGTCACTTTTTAAAAATATAAGGAAATTCACTTTACAAGTATATGCAATCATTAGTTTGTCAGCACAGAATGCCTTTTGAATCTTACTTATGATTGGTGCTCACCTGGTCGCATGCACCATTAATGTCCACCAACACCTGCAGTACATTTTCCAGTGTGGTTTAATTGCTCTCAAAACAGAGCCAAATTGGTACAAGACAAGAGCCAGATTTGCTGCGAAAGCACGCACTGTGATACAAGTTAAAATGCTAACGTAAATGCACCCTAAACTTTTTCATTGCTTGAGTTCTAAACAATTCTGCACTCACTGTTGCAGAATTACAGTCAAGCAGGCAAAAGTTATTCTGAAACTTGCTTTGATTCACATTTTGAAAACTGCAGTTGCATTTTGGTAGATCTGGTTACTCTGTGAGTGTACAGTAGCACTGTTACACTCAAAGAGCTAACCTTTCACCTCAGCCTATTCTGACAATCTGAAAGCCAAATTCTTCCAATTCCTTTTGTCAAGAGTTTCTCCATTTCCCTAAGGAGAAATGGGAGCTATAGCTGACAGATCTGTGAGTACAAGGCAGATCTACCCTTGCATAATCTGCTGTCCTCAGAATAAGCTAAGCAAAATACCTGTTAAATCTGACTATGCAAAAGTGAGATCAGTATTTGTCCCACAAGATACAAATCAGAGAACACTGCAATCCATTTATCCTCCCTCACTTCACTGAGGAAATTCAGGAAGCCCAACAAATTGCTAAGCAAACCAGGCAGAGTCTAGGCCTGGCTTTACACCACCACCACCACAGCTGCTGCACAGGGAACACTTGGGAGCTGCTACAGGAATCACAGGAGGAGTGTAGGTAATACTCTTTTCTTCTCTTAGTCCAATATACATGGAACATTCCCCAGATTACATTTTTTTTTGCGGGAGAAGATACTATGCAGGAAAGGATTGGTTCATCCTTTCCATCCAATTCCTCAACAGGAAAAAGAAAATCAAGAGACAAGTTCCTTATGTTGCTCCCTGTCAATAGCAAATCTTTCAGATTCAGAAGAGAAACTAATTTTGTGCTCCCTGCCTTTTTCTGAAGGTTAACATTTTTGTCTCTCATGGCATATCACTGACTTCAGAAAGCTGAGCTACGGTGAGCTATTTCACCACATGTTGAGCTATTTGCTGATGAACCTGGAAAACCAAAAGATTACCACTGACAGCATTTCCAGCACCAGGAGATTACTACGACAATCCACCCTTACGTTACAGGTCTGAAAAACATTCCCATCCAAAAGAAAAGTGAGTTTGCGCACTTGCTCATGGAGTAAATTCACACCTACCATACTGGCTCGCATCGAAACATGTGAACGGTGAACCAAGAACTTCAACAAAGTATCCCATGCTTCTCAGGTGCTGGTACATGTCCCTGAAGTTTGTGTGGATATGGTCACCATTCCTTAACAAAATAAAAAATGTTGAAGACATCTAAATCATCTAATACATTACTTGCTGGCTTTACTTTCTAGAAGTTCCATATTTTCAAATGGTAACCTATAGTTTTCCACTCATAATCCCCTCTGCAAGAATCTTCACTAATTATACTGGTTCTGAGCACTTAGTTTACAGAGAAACAAACCAGCAAAGTAAGAGGTTAAGCACATCCCTTAGGCAGCACAAATCTATTTGTTTGCATCACATCAAAGAGCCAGGATGCATTCAATAAAAGTATCCCATATCCTTAACATACAATCAAGAAACACTGATCTAATAGAACTTGAGATAAATACCAATCTAATGGATCGTTCTTCATCCTCAAGTTATCCCTGGGGAAGTATCCTGGTGGATAACGGAGATTGTGATACTGATCCCAAAGTACTCGCTTACTACGAGGTGGAGTAGGAATAATCTTCACTTTTATTGGAAGCTTCACCGTGGAAGTCTGCTCTGCACCATTCTTGGACTGAAGAACAGAATAAACTACAGTGAAACTTTACTTTTCCCCCCCACAAGAACTCTCTCCATTTAACTATGGATCATAACAGGCCAAGAAAATAAGGTATGAAATCTTTCTTTTGTTACTAGTATCAAATATGGAGACCAAGAGATGACTCTGGCTTAAGTCACCATAACTTTTTTTCCCTCTGCACTCAACAGTTTATATCTACATTTGGAATTTAAACCTGAAAATGTTTTAGAACTATGACTTCATTTAAGCACTCAAACCCCCAACATGTTCTCCAATAAGCATAGTTCTAGAAGAAATAAAAATATTTAAATAAGCTCTATTTCAAAGCATGTTACTTAGAATTCAGAATAAATGAAATTATCAAGTCAGTCTCAGAGACAGATTTCTGAACTCCAAAGTGTATTCCATTCACAGATTAATCCTGCTTTCAACTATAAAGATTATTACTCACACTCCCCATTTTCCTGACCCACATATAATCTATACTTAAAATGACAGGACTATAACAAACTCCTAAAAAGATGCATTTGTATATCATTAAGTGACCTTAATAAAAACCAGAAAATCAAATCAAACAGAACTTACATCATTTTCTGCAGGGGATGATACCGTGATCATAACATGACCTTGAGCAATGCCTTCCCAAGATGCTGCTTTCTTTGCTACTGAGATAGAAATTGCTAAGTATCCAGACCAAGGCCACAGCACGGGGGAATAGGAGAAAGCCACTTCAATATTATCCCCGTTTTGTGGGAGATAGGGCTGCCAGTCTGGCTGTGAAATGAAGAACAAGAAATGTTGGTAAAACAGTATTTGCAACCACTGATTTTGGCACGTGTAGTCCTCCTCCTCCCTCCACAGAAACAATCCCCTAATCTTCTCTGAAGATTATGTCAAATTGCAAAAGAGCATCAAAGTGGTATTGCACCAGTAAAACAACTTAGTCATGACAGCCTTAATGATCTGGGCTATAGACTTCTCAGCATAGAGCTCTCCAAGAAAGTGATGTTCTGAACAGCATACTGCAGAAATGAGTCTAGTTTATCATTCTGGGGTCCTGTGGAAACATTTACTGGAAGAAACATTACATTTCTTTTTCAGGAACAAAAAGAATTGTTGCTGTTCCAGACTCACACAAATTGTGCCCATTGTGCCTGAGTGTTCGTGGTGTCGAAAACAGCCTCAAGACTTTTCAGAGCAAGCTTAAATCTATAAAAGATCTTAGAAGTCACACCACCAGGTTGAACTGCAGATCATTAATGTGGGCCTGAGTTTTGGAATAGATGCTTTATTTAACTTGTATTTATTTAACTTGCAGTTTAATTTTTGTTGTATTAATTTCCATATGTTTTATACAGAATGTTCTACAAAAATGACTAGAATCCTCCTAAGGCGACCAATGTGTTCCACAATTCTGAAACAGGAACGTATTTTCCTGCAGGCCTTGATAAGTCAACACATTCAGGTCATTTTGACCCATGTAAAAGGCATGTTTTATAATGTCACAACCCCTGGGTGCCCACATTCCAGACCAAACGAGCAGAGAAAGTCTAATCTTTGTTCCAGAAGACCTTAAATATGATCAGAAAAATACAAGAAGTCTCCAAGTGGTTTTTAATCAAAACTCTTACAAAGACAAAACAATACACGTACCTGAAACCAGTCAGCACATTGCTGGAAAACATGTGAAGGAAGTTCACAACCACAAATCTTACTATTCCAAGCGTATGTATCTTTCTCTCCCCAGTAAGAACACTTCGCTGTTGTATTCAATTTATAGCTAGTATAGTCTTTTCTGGGAAGCATTTAGCAACATTAATAGTCAAGATTTGGAACAATGTGTCTTACCTTGTCTACAATTCTCCCAGTGACTCCCATACCATTAAGGATAGTAACATTGACAATGGTTGGCATCCCTCCATAATATATGGGCTGAGAACAATATGGCCACATGTAGGGACATTCTGTCAAGTCAATATAGCTTGGACTCAAACTGCAGCAGGGTGGAAAGGACGAGAAGATGTGTTTAAAAAACAAAACAAAAAAGAAAAGACAGTGAATAAAACAAGTACATGACATTGTAAACAGCTGATGTACAAAAAAGTTGCACATGAAATACTTCAGCCATGGTTACTCTATCAAGCTCTTAATTTGCTTCACTAATCTGCACAAGAATCTTCATTTCCCTGTCCATTTTTTTTTAAATAAATTTGTGTGAAACGATTTATGTATTTTTCATATAGCAAAAGTATCTCCTCAGCCTAATAAGAATGTTCTTATTCTGGAAAGTCAATTTACTTACCTACTCCCCCCTTTTCATCCATACTGTTTTATTCACAATATCCGAGAGTTTAAACTGAATCTAGCAGAGAGAGTAAACTTAGGTTTCAAAGGTTCTCCAAAACCTTACCCTGATCTAACTTGAGCATAAAATACCAGAACCTTTCATTAATTTTCCTGTCAAAATTCAAATTTCAGGATTACATAAGATCTCTGCAAGGTCTCTTCATTGCATAAAGACAGATTGCTCAACTAAGTTACACTCATATCACCTCCTCTCTGAAAAGAAATACTGCAGATAATAGTATATTGGTTATTAACTAAGGATTAAAATTAACCTGGCTTGTGGTTTATAGCTGTTGAGGATCTGATAAGCTCTCAGAAGATCCAGCTTGCCATGTCCTTGTTCAAACATGTTGACTCCAGGAAGTCTACGCGCTGATGCAATAAGGGCCTGCTTCATACTTGCTGGATTCACTGTTTCGCGTTTCTGAACTGTGCTGAAGTGGGAAACATTAGATCACCTTAGGTAGCCTCTATTCACATCTCTAGCTAGTCATTTATTTACCTGTCTTAAACAGTTTAATCCATTTGACTGATGAAAAATACAATCAAAAATTAGACTGGCATCAGCAACAACCACAATTCATATTTGCTAAATATTACTTAATTTCTGACAGGAATAGATGAAGATGAAAACAGAAGTGGCAACTTTCACGATACATTTCTCTCCTTACAATGTGTTACATCATCAGCAATAGTTCTAATCTGTTATATTTTGATATGCTAGACAAAATAGTCTGAAAATCAAAGTCTCTGTAACTGGAAATTTGCAGGGATCTCTTGCCACATACATCTCCTGGGATTTCGGAAGGGATGATGATTTTGAATTTTGGGCTTAAGAGCTTTTCAAGCAATGATTTGTCTGATCCCTTAAGTAGAAACAGTTACAAACTCAAAAGAAGGAAGGAGAAACTCCCACTTTCTTTTAAGTTCTTCAGTGCACTACAGAAGCATTATCTAACTAGATAATAACCAAGAAAGCTCTAAATCCTACAGAATTTACATATAATTGGACAGTTATCTGCTATAGGTGCCTACTTTGTGACAAAACCATAGCAAATTAAAATAATTAAAAATATATTAAAAAAAGTAACACTGCCCTACTTATACGTGTATATACATATATGCAGATATTATTCAAAACAGACTGCACGTTTGCCTGGGGGATTTAGAGCTAGTCAAATAAAGTAACATCTCAGGCAGAAGAATCCCTGATTTCACCCTTCAGAGTTTGTTTTCCTACACCTAAATGCAATTTATATTTATTTGGTGCATTCGTTTAACAGTCTCTTATGGTTCAACCTGCATCAATATATTTTTTCTGAGATTTTTACTTAAGGCTTACCTTACTAACAATGTAACAGCACCTGCCACCACAGGAGATGCTACACTTGTCCCAGAGAGGGAACGGCATCCACCTTTCATACCAGAACCTCTCACTCCAGAGCCGTAAGTAACAATATCAGGCTTCACTCTTCCGTAACCTCCAGGCAGCTCCTGTGAAAGAAGACATATGAATTACTGCCCCCAAAAAATACTGAACATCAGTTACTTCATTTTGGCACTTAAATTAGCTGCCAGCTGCTCTGAAGTAAAATGATCAACTACATTAGTGGAGCTTAAGCACCAAGAATGTCAAATAGTAGTAAAGAATCAAACTGCTTACAACACCTTAAATGCTCAGCACATCAATATACAAAACAGCTGTCAGCTTCACTGCAGATTGCTCTAATATCTGAGCACTGACAAAATGACAACCAAGCTGTCAATTGGTTAATGAATGAGATGCAACACAACACAAAAGAAAAAAAAAAGAAAACTATAGTAGTGCACTTAAGCAAGATCATGAGGCAACCTCCTCTGAAATCATGTGCGCAGTACCAGTTGTACAGGTAACTGCAAACTGAAAGGAGGTCAGGTAAGTGCAACACTACAAGTGTAGCATATGGAAAGCCTAGGATGTTTGTATTGAAGAAAGGATGAAAACAGGCCTTCGTTTTTACAGAGATTTGCCCACTCTGGAAAGCCCTCACCATGATTCAAAGGTACTGGGCATTTTCACAGACATGAAAAAGAATTCAGAAACTGCTGAGAAACCCCAGAAAAAACATTAAGCTTCTTGCTTCAAAACTTACACCAGTCATCAATGATTCTGATCTTTGATGGAGCCTGTTATCACATATTAATACATGTAACGTATACTAATGCACAAGATTACAAAAAAAAATCCCTAAATGTCAAAACTGTTCTCTTTCCTAAACTCTTATTTTGTGGGCAAGTGTGCCCACAAAGTCAAAGCCTCTTACCCAAGTGGTCATTCCCCTAGATGAAAAGCGAGCTATATTATCTTCAAAGTCAATGCCACCTACTCCAATCACATCCATCTGGTCAGCAGGGTTATTGAGAGTCCTAAATGAAGTTGGGAAATAAGACAGGAAGCAAAAATGACCACAGTTGTAATGCTATGCAGATAACGGACATGTCACCACTGGATTTGTTTCAGGCACTCTAATGTCCACAGAAACAATTATTGCTACTACCCAATATATTCTATTGGTGAAAGCAACTTTTCAAGCAATAAATTCCACTGCCAAATCATAAATCTTCAAAACACAATCAATTTTTTTTTTAGGCATTCATTTTAGGAATATGCCACCAATCATTCAGGCAAGATGCTTCTGTAATCCTTAAACCTGAGATCTGCTTCTCCTAGCAGCTGGAAATGCAGCTGTTCTTCTTCAACAGACTTTCCATTGTCTGAATGAAATATATTCAGTTCAGTATATCATAAATATATTAGTGAAGCAAAGGGTAAAGCCAATAGAGGAAGGAGTCTAACCTGGGCCTCTTTCAGAAGACAGACTACCTGTTATGGATTACAGACAGAGGAGGAAGAAAAACCCTCCAGGCCAGAGTTGCTTCCAAAATAAATATAACAATGTATTTGACTTTCTGTAAAGTAATCTCTGAAACTTACCCATACAAAGGTCCATCATTGCCAATAGCAGAAACCATGATCACATTGTTAGCCGTCAGTTCCCATACCTACCAAAAATAAAAAGAATAATTTACAATAAGACTCCACAAACAAAAAAAAAGAGTTTTCTGAACACACATGTATTCCACAGAGCCTGATGGCAGCAACTATTAATCCAACCCCAATAATCCAACCCCTCTGTCTTACTGAGAATTATAAAGCACACCTCAATGGTATATTCTATGCTGAATATTAGGTGACCAGTAATCCTGTTGCAACAGCAGCTCTGCTGACTGTATATAGCCAGATTACACTGAAGAAAAACTGCCTATAATAAAATGCTCCAGGCACGAAATATAATAATTTGCCAAATTATTTGGCAAAACTCAAATAATTTGCCATCTTCTTCAGGATTCTCTTCCGATTCCTGTAGGAATCCTGATTCCACTCTGGAAGAATGAACTCACTGTCAAAACTAAATTTCAATATAATTTTGGTAAGAAAGGGAAAATTTCTATCCTCAAATTCCCTTACCTTTTTTCAAAGAAGATTTCTTGCCTTTTTAAATATAAATTAATTCATTTTGGGCTTCTGAAGGACAGACCAACAGTTCAAAGAACTGTGACATTTACAAAGATAAAAACATAATTCCATCTATCCTGAAACAAATTCGTAATTCCATGGCTTTATCAACTACGTGTGTCTTTTTAACTAGTTATTCTTAAAACAATTTGCTGTTAAAATTAAAAATACATGTATTTTTACTATGAAATAGATTAACCATGTAGAAATTTTAAACTAAGTAGAACCTTGATATCAGCTAAACAGTTTCTATTGTGGGCCCACTTAGTTACCTCTTTGTCTGGGAGCAATACAAACAGCACTCTGTCAAGTTTGTTTATTAGAATCCATTCCGCTAACTAAAAACTATCACCTGTAAAGGGTTTCTCTCCCATAAAAATATACCTAAAAACTACATGTTTTTAGGACATCTGTACATGGTTTCTCCCACACAAATGAAACTCCACAAAAGAATAAGAACTTGTCAACAGCTGTGGCAAATAAGTTGTTCTTATATCTTTGACACAGTTGCAGATTTGCCTCAAGGATATAAGAGAAGATTTAATTCTTTGTACTAACCTTGTCAACGAAAGGATGATCCATGAAGTCTGGTCCACCAATACTTAGATTCAATACATCTATTTTCTTTAAAATTGCATAATTAAAAGCATCCAGAAACCAAGATGTATAGGAAACCTGTAGAAGAAAAAGAGAAACAAAAGCTGTCATTCAAAAAGCCAGGGACTCCATGACAATACAGACCTGAAACACAGAAGAACAACAACAAAGAAAGAAAGCACAAAACCAACAATTATTTCCAATGTTTCTAGTGCTCGATAGATTTAAGTAACAGCTGCATCTCCATATTGATCAGGATTTTACACATTATTTCTGAAGAATATACTGGACTGAGAAACTCCAGGACATTCTACAATAAGTAACTGTCTTCTCTTTTTCAAATACAAAGGTGTATTGTTCTCACTTATCCAACACAGTATGTCAAAATGTACATTCCCAAAGAAAAGGATTAATCTATGATTAAGGATTAAGTGACTGTACTGATTGTATTAAACTATATTGATCTAAACAGGCAGAATTTAAAACATTTTTAAAATAGCCACCTGATTATTGGTGAACACTCTGAAAATGTGCAGTTCTGCATTTGGAGCAAACCCCTGGCATTCGCGCATGCTGGCTATTACACCTGCTACAAAAGTTCCATGGCCTAAACCTGTCACAAGCAGATAGAGATAACAAAATAAGACATTAGATTTCAAAACATTTCCTTGTTAAGGATTTAATTCAATAAAAACACCTATATCAAAAATCACGCTTATCTAACATAACATACATTTGCATTCTTTATAGTCTGTTCACTCCTACAGGTGAAGTGAAGAGCCACATTAAGCACTAATTAAAGAGAAAGATTATTTCAGCAAATGCAAGTCACAAGCCCAAGTGTATTTTTATGTAAACTCCTTACAAGGTTGTTATCCTGACCATAACTAAAGAGTAAAAAATAGGACCAGAAAACACTTTTTCCTTCATCTATATAAAAAGCAAAAAGTTAAGCCTTTGCTTTATGAGACTAGCCACAATATATTTCTGTGCTCAAAATCTGTTTAGTAGCAAGTGATACCAAAACCAGGTACTGTAATGCAATAAATTCTAGATGACAAAAGTAAGCAAGTGCATTGAACAAGATACACATACACATTGAACTGTAAATGCACTAAATGTCAAATGACTCACTGACCTGGACTGTATTAAGTTAATAATCTGTAAAAGTATAAAGTCAAAGCGAATCAGGATCACGTAAGAAAAAGGAACACAGAGTGTAGAAAATAAAAAGTTCTGTGGCCATACATCTGCCTCGCATTTGCTGATGAAAATTATATAAATTAGATAAACTAACAGAAAGTCACCAAAACTCACTAGCTACTGGACGTCACAATAAAGCAAAATATTCTATCTCATATTTATGAAAATATGAATGCACTATGTAAGAACAGAATACATAATAAGGAAAGGTAAAGAAACGACTACCACCTCTCATCTGTAGCTACTTTCATACTGCATTTATGGCTGCATGTTTTCTTGCCCTGATATTATTCAAAAGCTGATGAAACACTATGCCTGATTCAAAAGGGACTCACTCCATGCCTTCTGGGAGCCTTAATATTATTTGCTGATTGTGATAGGAATACAAAGCACTTAGAATAATGCACATTTAGGCTTAAAATCTCCAGATAAACAGCTTCAGCAGCTGTTGAAAGATGTGCTTCCACAGCAGCAGCAACTTTACAGTGCAAAAAAGCACTCACACCAGTGTCAGGAACAATTTCATCAACACTGCACAATAACCTACCATCATCCAAGGTTCTCTCATTAGTCCAGTTTGTTCTCTCCTTTACATTTTTGAAATGTGGATGTTTTTCACTCAGGCCAGTGTCAAAAACTGCTACTCTCACTCCAGCACCTATAACAGAAAAGTATTTGTTTTTCTCTTTCAGCTTCATTGCAAATTTATTCTACCATAACAATGAAACCTTTATGCATAATGCACTAGACAGTCTACAAATTAATGTATTCTAGATCTTTAACAAAAGTCACACTCCAGTGCAAAAATTCAGCCTTCAAGTATAAATAAGATTAATTTTGTTTAAATCCTGTGTACACACACACACACACACACAAAGGTGCTGTGTAAGAATACAAAGCATTTCTAAACGAAGTAATTCTCAGCCTTCCTGGAACTGTCGCTCAGTAGGAGATCAATACTTACAAAGACAGTTCACACATCCTTATATTGCATTTGTTCCCACACCCTCCCCCCAAAAAAAAAGTAAATGTTCTAATGCAAAAAGCAATTGCATACCTGTGTAACCCATTTGCCAGAGGACATCTGCCTGCAAGGTCTGAGCAACCTGGCGTGGGATAGCTCTCAGCAAACGCCTGCTTGAATGTCGACCCGTTGCATGCCAGAAACCAGAACCTAAAGAAAGACTCGCTCTTCTCAAGGGACGAGATGACTGCCATTTCTGAGTCCATCTGGTCTCATTGCAGTGCACTGTAGGATCAGCTGTGTATAATCAGAAGACAGAAAGCAGTATGAGGAAATGAGGAAAAACAGGATTTTATTTTTATGCAAATATATAGATCATACCTTAAAGCAAAAATTTTACATAAGTGTCCACTATCTCCAGAAATACTGATACCAGGAAAATCAGTGAAAAAAAAATCAATTTTATGCACTAGGGGATACAGTTGCCCATAGTGTCTGGCAAGCAACTGCTGCAAAAGAAATGTTTCTACAGTGTAGGTGAATCCACTGCCACACTCTAGCAAAAGTAGAGCAAGACCCTGACAAGTAGGAAAAAGAATAAGTTTCTATGAGTTAAAAAAACTCACAAGGCACTGCTGCCTTCTCATTTGTGTAAGGCTGAGTGTCTTAAATAAGATTCAACAGATTTTTCCAAAATGGATCTCATGCAACCATAAAGAAAATTACTTACACTCTGAATATTTGAGAGATCGGAAAACCTTCCGCTGAGGTGTTACTCGTTTGATGTTTGGATGATCTTCCAGGGTCAATACTCCATCCTTCTGTTTCTCATTGATCTGAATCACCTCAAAATCACTAGGATAGTCACTGGCTGGGTTGTTGCGAGGTACAATCCTCCAGTTCTCAATATCGCTGCTTTTTAGTGCACTTGAAATAAATTTACTTCTAGCTTTAGCTGTGAAGTATCCATTAAAAGCCACAATGTACTCTGGAAGAAGAACACAACTCTTCAGAACTGATGCTTGAACAGCTTCTTAACGCATTCACATCAAAAGGATCCAAATACTTCTACCTTCCAAACAAAAATATTTAATAAAGGAACCAACATAATCTGGGTCTACTAATTTTGCCAATTTGGAGGAAAAGCACTAAGGTCATAAATTTTAACACACAGTATCATGCCTGTCAAGAAGCTCAGTTTTGAAATATCAAAACATAGGCTCAAAAAGTAAGATTTTTTTTTCTTTTACAAACTTCCAATCTATTTCTGCACTAAGCCGCTTTTTGGATCATGAAACACCCAAACCACGGTAAAGACCTTTGAAAGGATGGCAGAATTGTAAACAACATGAAAAGGCAAAACAATGGAGTGTGCAGAGCACAGCGGAAAAAAGAACCAAATTACAGTTACATCCAACCATACAGACAACTATCTTCAATATATATGGTATATACTTAATATGTACAGACAACTGTCTTCAATTAGCAACAGCAAATTACTGACACCATCTATGACACAGAGAGAACTGAGCTGGCCCCAACAGTCCTTTATTTGGATGAATAACTTGTGGGTAGATCTCATCCCCAGCACACATCACATACACCCCAACAAGCTTTTTGGGTAACTGTGCACAAAAACACAGTCACTGATTTTCTGCCTGTAGGCAGAAGGAAAACTATAATGACTTGAAAAAAAAAAGATGCAGAGTTAAGACATAAAATGAGGACAACTAAGACGGTGACTTCTAAGACTGAGTCAGATAATCTAGGATACTACATGAACCTAGTTTGAACTGTTAGCACAGAAGCAGACAAAAAATACTCTGCACACCTTTCCAGAACCTCTTGTTTTTGTTTTTTTTTAAGAGCTATGTAACAAACTATATGAACTTACTGTTTACCTTTCTACCATATCCCTTTGATATTCATATATTAACCCATCTGAAGCTTTTTCTGTCAATCATTTCAGCATCCTCCTTATTCCCCCATCTTCCCTTTCTTGTTCTGAGAATCCTGTCTCCAGTTAAACACAGAAATTCTCTAGCTACAGACTCTTCAAACATTACTTTCAAACAAACACTACAGATCAGTAACATGCACTTGAAATTCACATGTATTTTTATCAATTCTTTACTACCATGCTCCACGACTGTCGAAGTGAATTCCACTTTCAAAGTAAGGCGAGAACATCCAGGACATATGTGAGCCTCATGAGAGGAATTTCCTAGTCTGGTACCAAGGTGTTTTTTGCCACAGAGTAAAATTACAACCAGAACAAGCCAGATGTTTGCAAACTTCATGGTCATAAAGGAAAATGGTTTCATTTCAAATATTCCATATATTCAAATCACTTGTTTCTTCTTTGTAAATTAGTTCATTTTTGTTTCAGCAAAGGTTTGCTTTCACTGTGCTGTTCAACTGTATATTCTTAAAGCTGTGTCCAAAATAAGTAGAGATTTCATGGTCTTTTGAGGTAAAGCCTAATAAACAGGCTCATTTCTTTCTACGCTTTTTCTCCATTTTGCGTTAAAGGATTCGTCACTCAGGATGCAGTAACTGAGTCCTGTACTCCATTTCTGCTCGAAAAGTTAACCCACCAGAAGACTTAGCAAAGCTGTTGGCAAGCTGACCTGTAAGACAAGGCAGTAAATGCAATGATTAGATCCACGCTTTTGTAGATGCATAACCTGAAAATCACACCCAAAAAAGTATGTTCTGCAGCTACAATCAGGAAAAAGGCAAAACAGTTGCTCATGTTTCATTTTGTAATTTTTCAAGAATGTTCTTAAGTTTCTTCCTTGTTTGCGCAAGGGCACTCGTATATTAGTGTGCCAACAGAATAGACAACCCTGACAAGCTCTCTGACCCTTTGTGCAAGTGGAGAAAACAAAAACATCTGTAAGGGCCGATACAAACTAAAAATAAAGAGCAAAATATAAAATGAGCATAACAAAAATGTCTATATTCACTTGAAGATGATTTTTTAAAAAGCAGAACCATGTTGAAAAATACTACTACTACTGTAAGCAATTTTACACAAGGTTCTAGCTCTACTCCAGACACTAGCAAAAATACTACCAGAAATATAACATGGAGCAAACTTTCAGTTCCTGTGTTTGAAGATGATCAGCATGAAAAAAGGCTTTCAAAACATCTTGAGGTGGAACATGGATTACCACTATGTGGATCCCTGAGAAAACAAGAACATGGCTTTCAAAAGCTATAATATGAAGTCTAAAAAAAGCACAGCTGCTTTCCACAGAGAGGAAGCCTTCATCCCTTGCCCTGAAGTAGAGGAAGGATTCAATAAAAGTTGCTATGCTAGCATTTTTGAAACCCCAAACACTAAACGGGTCATTAAAAGACAAGGAAAGAAGAACATTTTTCTCTGGGTGCTGTGGCAATTATAATAATTAATAATATAATAATTACAACTAATATGATAAATAATTATAATAAATAATTATAATAATCACACATTGCTGCTGGGACCAAAATAGTCAGCAAAAGCTATATTAGGCACTTTACCCTATTTAATGGGAATGCTGACCACACACCATGAAAAAAAAAAAAACCACACACACACAATAAAATGAGACTGCATGTACCAGCTGCCACCTCACTTTCACTTTGCTTTATTAAGCTCTCTTGAGTGTTTCTTAGTGACAGCAAAATAACTCCCCTTTCCTGGAGATTTCCAGTCCCATGGCAGAGTGCGAAGTGCTGGGAATTACAAAGTTTTCTCTTAGTTCTAAACAGAATACGGCAACAACAGGTGGCCAAGCTCTTACTAAGTCACAGACTGGGGGCTATTAAGGCAGGGCAGATAACGATGACACGGATAATAAAGGGAAAGGACACACGGTCCTGTCACACGGAGGATGCCAAGGGGCAGCGCAGGGACAATTTTATTCGGCTCCACCCGTTCAACGCACCGAGGTGCCGGCAAGCGCGAGCCCTGGGGAAGGCCCCGAGCTGAGGGGCTGCGGACGAGCCCCGGGCGCCGCCTGCTGCGGAGCGGGCGGCTGTTACGGAGCATACCGTGGCGGAGCAGGCCGCTGCCCGCCCGCCCGCCTCGTCGCCCGCCGGGCCAGAGGGCCGAGCGCTGCCCTCCCGCTCCCCCTGCCCCGCCCGTCGCGCTCACCGAGCCGCTGCCACCGCCCCCGGGCCCGCCGCCGCGGCCGCCATTTTGTGCAGTGTTTACCGGCGCCGTCTCGCGAGAGCGCTGCGCGCTTGCGCACTGCGCCCCGCCGCGCCGCCTGGGTGCGCACGCGCGCGGTGCCGCTGAGAGCTCCGCGCGGCTCTGGCGGAGCGAGCAGCGAGGGGCCGGAAGCTGCAGGCCCAAACCCCGCCGCGCTGCACTGCCCGCGGCACCGCTCGCCGTCGAGGGCGCCCCATGGGGAATGATCCTCAGAAAGGGGCGAACAGAACGGGATCGCTCTCAGAAAAGCAAGGCTCGGGGATACGGGCTCCCTCGGCGGAGCGCCGAGATCACCAGGGCTGGGGACAGTCTCGTCTACTGGACATCTACATTTTTAATAACTGCTGTTAAGATGCCAAGTGCTACCTCTGAGAATTTTATAAAAAGATTACATATAAATAATTATTATGTATTTAGGTACAAAACCTACTCTCATTAAGAATTTCCAGGAGGCAATGCAGGTGCAAGTGCAGAAGTTAACATCACAAGGCAAGGTTCTTGGGGAAGAGCTATAGGAAAGCCGCTTGGTAATGATGAGTTTAGGCAACAGAGCGCAGTTTCACCCAGCTCTGGGTGCAGGGATTGTAATGAACAAGTGATAGAAATTTACTGACCTAACCCACCCTGTCACTGTCATACAATACAATGATCAGGTATCAAAAAATACTAAGAGAAAGGGGAAGGATACTTAGATCCACACACCCATGGATAACAGCAGTGCAGTTATTTTGTAGGATTTCAATACATATATTATTATGTATATCTCTACATAAAAGCATCAAAATCACAAAGCATCAATACTTTAATAACTTTTTTTATTCTCCTACAAAAGACAATCAGTTTATTTAAACCAAAAGATTAAGTTATTGGTTATTTTTCTTCAGCTAACCTGTTTCTACAGTCTTTACTCAATGCTCCAGACATGTCTCAGGTTGCTGAAGGAGTATTTAAAGCATGATCAAGAGCATTCACGCTTGGAATAAGGAAGCAAACAAACATCTCTCCAAATCGCTTTACAGCTCTGTATGACTTTTTCAGTCATTTTAACATCTTTCTATACACCTGAACTTTGAGAAGTACCTTAAATTAACATCATTCAAAAAAGCAAAACAAAAACAACAAAAGCAAAAAGACTAAGCTTGTACATTTGAAACATATGTACATTTACAGTTTAAAGACGAGAAAAGTTCACTAAACTGCATGTTATAGAAACTTATCACTTGACTAGGATTGCTCTTTTTAAGCAGCATGATTTTGGATCTCTCTGGGGCCCATTTTTGAAAGGCTTGGAGAAATCTCAAATCCTGTGAATTTAGTTTGAAATAATTTAGCACTACGCAAGAGACATTCATGATCAGAATTACAACTCTACATGTTTCTGTCCAAATTCATTAAAGACAAGGTGTACCAAGATTATCCTCAACACGGCTAGCTGTTTGTCCTAGCTGAAAACAGAATGGAACTATTTAATACAAATAAACAGAATTTGGTCTTCACTAAATTCAGGGTACTCTGAGCAGTCTTGCAGCACTCATCACTTCTCAACATCTGGATATTCCTACTTCAGTTTGCTTGTTAAAGCTTCTTTGCGTACAATTCTGCATAAAAACTTTGCGCCCCATGCCCAGATCCACTCGGGTAGGTGTTCACCCAGTGTGAACTGTGGAGACAAGCAAAAAGACAAGGGAAGAGAGGAGGAGGAAAGGGAAGATGAGTATTTTTTTTTGATTAAAACTAACAAGTAATATATCAAATTGCCACTAAAGCACTAAAATATGTATGAGATATATATTAAGATTCAACAAAATGCATCTTCTGTTCAAAAATACACAATGAAATGCAGGCCCGATCAGCAACATCACCCCCTGCCCCCTCCACCCAAAAAAAAAAAAAAAAGTGTGCTTTTGAATAAAAACCTCTTTCTTACTTTTGCTGTGCATTCCCAATAGAAAGTAGATTCTCCCTCATCTTTAAAAACAGTATGTCCAAGCATAATTTACTAAAGCGAAATGTAAACATGGGGAAATGCCTTTAAATTTTTTGCTATGTCCTGTATTTTTTTCGGAATATTTCCATAGTTCCTGTCTTGACTTCTAAGAAAGTAAATCACTTGCTTACTTCTACTGCCTAACACAAAAGATTCTAATGAATTCTTTTACCTCTATTGCATGCTTCCAGTAACCAGTAGTCCTTTTGGACAGCCCAAGAGTAGAAATTGCTTGACTCGCATATTCTTGAGCAGAAGGAAAAAAGAAAGATCTTTTTGATGCAACACTACTGCACGATACCATTTTTGTAGCAATTACGAATGGAGTTAAACTCTGGACGAAGATTCCTTTCGAGGAATACTCGTAATGTAGTGCTCTGCTGAAATAGTCCAAGTAGGTCTAGGGAAACAAAAGCAAAAGAACTGCCTCAGTTTTGTGCTTGTAACAGTTCCATCTCAGTGCAGTGTTTTATTAAAACTACAGCAAAGTTTTGGCATATGCATGAACACAGGCCAAAATAAAACCCCATAAATTTATACAGTATTTCTATTGTTGACATTTGGTTGTAAGAATCTTGCAGCTCATCAGTAACTTGCAGGAGAAGACAATAACTTACCTCTCTGATGTGCATTTATGAAAAAAAACAAATCTGATAATTTCTGGTTAAAAACACTATGGAAACATCAATTTCATCCAGAACAAACTTCTTTACCTTGGGGACACTACAGAGGGTGCTCAAAGGCTAACTATGCCTACCACTGTCAAAAGAACAACAGAAAGTAAAATATTTTAAAGAACTGGACAAGTGAATTTCATGTTCAAATGGTCTTCTCCAGAAACTCGACTAATTACTTGCTGGGACCTCCTTGGGCAAAAACCAACAGGAATCAAAAGAAAGAGGTCCAAACCACCACTTCAAACATTTTACACTACAAGCCCACATGAAGCTCAGGATCCTGTAGTGCTTGTTGAGAAGCCATGCTTTAAAGCAGATTGCTGATCTAGGATTTAGATTAATGATGTCAGCAAGGTATGAAAATTTAGTAGGTTTTGAATTTTGTTTTCATAGAATCACAGAATACCTAAGGTTGAAAGGGACCTCTAGAGGTCATCTAGTCCAACCCCCCTGCACACGCAGGGCCACCTAGAGCATGTGGCACAAGACTGCATCCAAGCGGGTCTTGAAGATCTCCAGAGAAGGAGACTCCACAACCTCTCTGGGCAGCCTGTTCTAGGGCT
>JAUBNY010000712.1:2863946-2881373 GCA_032275445.1 Crypturellus soui
TTGCAAGATTTCTAAATTTCTCTGTCACTATGAACATGAGCTTTTAAATCTATTTACGGTGATTTCTTTTGTTTTAATTAGAGCCTGTGCAGAAGCCTGGGCCACTGGAGGGCTTGAAGCTGAGAAAGCAGAAAGGGAAAAATGGGAAACTAGAGAGAGAAAAAAAATTGAAGATAGTGTCAATGCTTTAGCAAGAATCAGGAGAAAGGCAGAGGAAAAGAAAAGACAAAAGTATATGGAAGAGAGAGATGCAAATGCAAAGTGTGAAAACAGAGATGTAAAGGAGCCCCTAGAAGGTTGGTTGTTAGTATTTTGGGAGAAAGTTGTGTTTGTGCCAACTTCAGTTTGAATATTTAAAACTAGTTAATAGTTCCCAAATGTTCGTAAGCAGGATGATTTTTGTCATATACTGAATCTTTTTTTTTTGAACTTGAAAAGCTTTTAAACAAACATCACCTTTCTCACTGCTGATAAAACGGACAAACAAACAAACAAAACCAACTAAACACTTTCCGTCCCAGCTTTTCAAACCATTGTGTTTTGAACTAGAGCAACCAAATCTGATCATTTTACAGTCTCTGAAATGTAACTGAATAACAAGTAAAACTTGTTCTATGAGCTAGTAGATTGCATAAAGGAGAGAATAACTTAAGCAGTTGTCAAAGATCCTTCAAAATACTCAAGCATGTATTTAAGTGTAGACACTTGGGCATCTTCCCAAAGTGGACAGCTCAAAGGTAACTGTGAATACTGGGGAGATCTCTACTTCAGTGTTTTTCTAGACGAGGCTTTTCCTGGGGAATTTTTTATGTGATGGAAAATTGTCAACGTGGTTTAAATTGATAAATGAATGACTGTTCAAGCAGAGTAAGGGCTTTCAATGTACATTTTTAGGCCAAAGTTTTAAGGCTGAAATTACAGTTGGGGTGTCTAGAATGAAAACTGGCCAGTTAAGTCAGTAATTTTAAATAACTTCTTCTGTAGGAGCATCTGCAAGTTCAGACGAGAGTGATGGAGCTTCTAATGCATCAGAGCTATCAGATGTATCAGAAGAGGCAGAAACTCAAGAGAAGATTGAGCAATCTGTAAATGAAAGGTTTGATGCTTATGATGAAACAATAACACTGCTCTCAGAAATGGAAGATTACACAGATTTCCCCTCTGCATATATTCCTGCTAAAATTGAAGAGGATGCACAAGGATCAAATTCATACAACTGCTCAAACTTCAGCAGCAAGGCAGATGGTAATGAACACAGTGAGGAATCAAACCAAGCAGATGATGAACGAAACTCTGTTTTAGCATAGCTCCCTTAGTGGTTTTCTGCTGTTACAAATAGAAGAATGCTTTTTGATGTTTATATATATATCAAATACATTATTTAAAAAAATACATTAATGTATGCAGTATAAGATAGATATGATAGAAAGGAAAGCTCTGAATTTAGCTGTGCATTCTGTGAAACTAATTAGGTCCATGGTAATTAGGTTCTGCAGTGCTTTCATAGCAACATGCCAAGTCATGTGTTCAGTTAGTTCTCTTTGACAAGGAATTTCTTTTTCTGTAGATTTACCAGGAGGGAAGGTGGCTCCTGAAGTGGATGACCGTGCTGAAAAAGAACAAATCAAACTGGAGACACCAGAGAAACTTTTTCTTGACGTATGTATTAGATTCAGATTTTGAGAAGTTGGTATTTGGATATTGCCAACTCCTAAATGCATTCTTGTAATATTCTTGCTAAATAAGAGTATGATCAGGTCTCTAAGACTGATGCTCTCAGAAAAGTAAATAACAGAAAAAAAATAGAAAGCTTGTAATGTTATTCATCCTCTCCAACACCGCATGCCAAAAGAAATTATCACTGCTTCCAAAGTTTATTTTGTACTTAGATCTTCTGAATTTGACTTTTTAGCGTTGTGAATTCCTTGAGGAAAGGTTAATAAGAGCCTTCATTTAAAGAATGTTATCACAGAAAAGAATCTAGTGGATAAATGTATTCTATTAGGCAAAACCCAATCAAATATGCAATTAAGAATGTTAGCTACTGCACAAAATCTATCTAATATTGCAAATATTAGTGATATTATATAATTATTTTTAAAATTAAAATATTAGGCATATTTCCAAAAGAGGCAGAATATGCATTATTCATGTATATCATAAATGATTAACATTTTAAAAATGTTCTTCTATTATCTAATGTTCCTACCTGCTGGTGCAAACGTGTAAACACATTTCACAGAGGACATGCACAATATCACTGAAAAATACAACCCAACTGCCAAGGACTGTACAGCATATTCTAACTACAACACTACTGCTAAACTAACCACATCAGATTACCATGCTAGTATCAACAGCAAACTTCTGAGCTTATGATTTCCGTGAGCACTTAATATATCCTTTGATCCCTTATATAGTCACTGTTTACCAAATTCTAATTGTGTTTTAGGAAGGTATTTTATGTCTTTTCTGTATTCTCTCCAGGAAGATTTCCCATCCTGTTATACAAGGACTCAACTTACTGCTTCAGTAGACTGCTAACCCACCAAAGATAGTTTGGATCTTTTTAATTATAAGAATAATGAGAAAATTTGTGAGATCTCACAGCAATTATGGGAACATACAATACATTTTTATGGGCTGTCCTTTCAGTACCTTAAATAAAAGCACTAAATAAATAGCAGTACTGTAGGTAACCACAGTGTGATGCTCTGAGAGACTCAGTGCCATTTTTTAATTGGTACCTTATGGCACCATAGCAAGCTTCTTTGCACACTTTAGCATAGCATAAAAGGAACACTTAAGCATATGTGCATAACGCACCTTTGACACATAAAAAGCATGAATATCCTATTTCTACAGAGAACAAAAACACAAAAAAACAAACCACATACTAATACACATTCCAGTGTTCCATGCTACTCCTTTCTCCAGTTGCTGTTTAATAATGAAAGGACATTTTGGCAAGAGCCTCCAGTACTTACACTACTGCAGATTTTCCAGAGATACTTAGCATTGACATGTTGGGGAATAAGCGTGGAGACGCCGGTAGCGAGATGCTCTAGAAGAGCGCTGTGGTCTTTATTCATATGCTGGACTCTGTAACTTGTCTCGGTAGTAATATAAGGGAGAAGAGTGGAGGAGGATTTATCATGCAGTTGTGACATTCCTCAGTCATGCAGAAACAAGCCACAGGTGCCTATCAGCTGTGGACTAACTGGAAGTTGTTCCTCAGGAACTAGTGTTTATGCATGTTCCTCGGCCATGCATAAATTATATTCTACGTTTCTAAACCAGAATAACTTTTAGTAAAATTTTGAGCTACAAGCACACGTTGACTGCAACAGGACTTAACATCTATTTCACTTCTGCATGGACGTCAAGTTCACCCATGTAGCATTAGCCTCCAAATCTTATTTTTTAATGGTTTTTTTTTTCATATTTTATATAGCTTTATATGAATTCAAGACATGCTGCACTAGCCACAACCTTATAAAGAAACAGCAATTTCATTTGTTGATTTTAATTCTGTAACACTCTTCACCCAGAAGTGCAGTACAGAGTATACACAACTGATTTGATCTTCCTGATGCTGCTATGCCAGCAAATTTGCTACAAAATTAGTAATCTCTAAAAATACCTTATTAAAGGAGATGCTTTTGCCAGTACTGTCCTACATTAGAGTATGTCAAAAATGTGTTTTTCTGGTTAGAGCTAAAGTTTTTCACTGATCTTGTGATTATCTTCAGGAATTGCCTGATTTAGAAGATCTAGAAGTTCCAAATGCTCCCGAAGAAGAAATCTTTGTTCAAAAGGTAAGATTCTCCTCATTTCCAGTGATGATGCTTCTCTAAAAACATGTAGTGATGTCTTGCAAAATGAGGATAACCTAAGTTATGTAATGCAGTTTTGAGAAATGTGATCAGTTAATATTATAAACTAAAACATGTGTCGGCAGATCTTCTTTATCCACTTGTACTTTTAATCTTTTTCATATTATTGCGTTGTAGAAAATAGGAGAATGAAAAACTAAAAGTAATGCAACAATCAAATAAGATTAATTCCTATTAGCATAGCATGTTTCCATGAATATTACCAATAAAATGTACGGTACTATTGTGTTGTAGTGAACTGAATGGATTGTACAAATTGCCTACTACTGAAAGCATAGGTAGATCTAGACTCCTTGGCTCCACTTTGAGATAGTCAGGTTTAGGGCAGTTCCAACCCCATTAATTTATTCCAACATTAATGTGTGTTATTCAATTTAATTTGCTAGATAAAATAGGACAGAAACAGAAGAGGAGGGAAAGAAAAGAAATCAACACAAATGAAAAGCACTGCTGTGATTCTAGTGCTGTCATTTACTCATACTTACCTTGCTGGACCTAGGCTAGTATAGCACATGTTTTTACAAGTTGATCCAAGATACTGTAAATCCTTACTACACTCATTAAGTGTGAGGTATTCATTTTATTTAATCTTTTGGTCACAGGCTCACATCAGTGTTGCAAAATAAGAAATTGGCTAACAATTCAATTACACAGAAGCTAAGAGAAGAATCAGAAAAAAAAAAGAGCAGGGAACAAGGAGGATTAATAAGGGAGTTACCAAGTCTTACGTTCTGATTGATGTTCACGTTTTAACTGAAGTCAGATGAAGATGTTAATTAGATCCCTCTGTTTGGATAGGACCTTGTTAAGTCATGTCTTATAAACAGCACTAGTAAGGCTCAATAGAATCACAAAATTTAGTACATTGCTGCATCAGTAATAATTGCTGAAATGCAATTCTTTTTATGAGTATTAGTTATTATTTTATAGTCAGTTCACAGCTGCTACCTGATAAACAGTTAACATAATCCACAAAAGAAGTAGAAACAACAAAAGAAGTAGAAGCAAGGACATCCATATATTTGGGGAGAGGAGCAGGTCAAAGCTGACAATTGTTGCATGACTCCAAGAGATGTTAGCTATCTTTTAATATTTATATCTGAAAATCTATATTTTCAGTTGTCATTTCTATCTTTACAGCAAGAATATCATCCAAAGATTGAGATAATTTCCGAAACGACAAATGAGAATGACTCTGCAGTAGATGAAAACAGTAAAAACACATTTGGGAATTCAGCAGAAGAGGTTCCAACAGCAATTTTTTCAAATGTGTGCAAGATACGTGAAGACCCTGAAAAGGAGATCCTAAGACCCCTTGTTGAGGGCTTGATTATGGAGCCTTCTAATTCAGAAAGGGACTTGGAGACCAAAGATAAACAAGAAAACCTGCTGAAACCTCTCATTGAAGAGATTATCACTGAACCTAAGGATACTCTACTGTTGTCATCAGTCTGCAATCATCCGGATGATAAAAGCCCACATGAAGGGGACAGCAATCTTACAATTTCTTGCCATGGTAAGATCACAATGATATAACCAGAAAAGAAAAAGTAGAGGTGGGAGTAGCACACACAGTCTAAAATTAGGGTTTTTTTTTTCAGCCCTTGTCAATAGAATTCTTGATCTAATATCTTCTTAATAGTTATCGCTACAGTTTGTTTTAATGGGAATCCTAGTAGATTAAGAATTAAAATAGTATTTTCTGTTTTTGACAGAGAAGTTCTTGTTGAGTTTCATTGAAATGATTTTTAAAGGGAAAAAAGGATACCACACATTTTTTTCAATATTAATGATCACCACTCAGTTTCATATGCATTTGCATTCATGCTTTAACAGGCAATAGCAGTGATAGAGAAGTACAGTGCCTGGCTGAGAATGGAACATGCCCCTGTGAACCACAAAATAACAAGGACAGTGAGTGTGGATTTGATTAATCAATTAAAAAAAAAAAAAAAGCAGACCAGGTTTAGAGCACAGTGCCTGACTGGCTGCATACAATTATTTTCAAAATCCAAATTTAGGACGGCATCCATTCATTAAAATTGGCATAACACTTCTTACATATAAAAAAAAAGGTTGCCTTTAACATGAGGATTGTTAGGATTTCAGTCAGTCATAGGCTGATGCAGCCTCTGCCATATAACCAGATTTTCTGGTTTTGTTAGCATGAAAGTTCATAATCGTACATAACCTACAGCTAACAAGTGCCTTTCGCCCTTCCTTTTGAAGGTGCTAAAAATCCCTAGGTTCCAAGCTCTTTACGGCAGCTAAGAACATTCAATAGCATTGAAAATGGGGGCCTTACTGTTTTAAGAGTAAATTCCCACTCTGTTACGTGATTTCTTTTTCCTTGAATCCTTATAAAAATGACTTAAAAGTTCTATCTTCTTTTTTCATTACTTACATAGCTTCAATCCATAGTGTTATATATTCAGTTCTGCTATTTAAATAAAGATTCTATTTAACCTAACATTTTTCTCCTGCATCAAGTCCTCACGAATATATGTCATACAAGATAGTGTTCGGGACAACGTTGCTTCACATTTTTTTTAAAGGATCAGTTTTTAAAGGATTCATGAACAATCGTTTAAGCAAAAATGGTGCAGAAGTGGTGTCCATGCACACAAAATATGAATTTACTTTTAAAGCAAATACCTGCATATGCCATTTTTGCATTTTTCCCTTGTAATACACATCTTGGGATCAGGACTTCAGGTATAAAGAGAAGATAATCCCAATAGTGACAGAAAGACACTTTTGCTATTAAAAAACAGACCAGAGGAAATCATTTTTCATTAAATTCTCTTTTACTTGGCAGTAGTAGTGTTGTGCCAAAGCAACTTTTCCCAACACAGAAGTGGTCATGGTAATAAGACAGAAAAATAATTGTATACTGGGTAAGTGCACCACAAAAGAGGTGGCCTCATCTTCAGGGCTGATGTTTTTATGACAAAACTGACAATAGCAGAGTAGAGGCTACATATCAGATTACTTCATTAAACCATAACCAAGTTAAGATGGATTTTTTTTCCTTTCATAATTTTATAAAACTAGTAATTCGTAATAAATAGAATGAAATAGGCCTTGTAGAGCTGCACATTGGAGAAAAAAAAAAAAAAAGTGTTGAAAAAGTTTATTTCTGATCAGCTGGAAACAGGTGCCATCTAGCGGCAGCAGAGAAGGTGGGTTAGGTATCTACCTTCTTTAAAAATAAAGAAGAAAAAAAACTAAATCTGTCTGCAAGGTAACTTGGCCCAGTGAAAACCGCTGCCAGGCCAGTTCACCAGGCCTGACCCTTGCACCAGATGGGGTGGACAAGGCACCGCAGCGACACATGGTGCTGGGGCATCGTTACCAGGGTGCTGCATTGCACAGCAAGGCTGATTCTGCTGCTTTCCCGTCAACTGTGCTCATGGCCGCCTTCTTCATAGCACCAGAAATCAAACCCGAAGGGAAGGGAAGGAACAAATAAGCAGGCAGGACCCTAATATCAAATCACACTTGGAAGAAAATATAGAAAACAACAAAAAAAAAACTTACAAAATTAGTTCCAGGAGTGAAATTAGAGCTCAAATATCAGTGAAAACAAGGCAAAAGGATGAAAGATGCCTGCTTCACTTTTTAACAAAGATTATCTCAGTTCCAGCCTGTCAGTGGGCCCTGTGCTCTCTCACGGGTAAACCTCTTGAAACTTGTTTTTCCTTACTGGTGAGGACTTAGGAAGGAAGAGGGGAGAGGGGAAAGGAGTGAGAGAAATGCCAATGCAGAAATAAGTGAGAAAAAGGAAACATTTAATTAGTGTTTTCTGCAAAACTTTACAAATGTACAGCATAGTGGAAAACGAAAAAATCAGTCTCAGCACATCACCTTCAAGTCAATTAAACAGCGTAACAAGCCAAGGACCAGGTTGTTTCTTCACAGGATTGATTCTAGGATAACTGTTCTTGAGGGTTCTTCTCTTACCAGCAAGATCAAATCTCATGTTTATAGTACAGCAAAAAGCCTAAAGAAAAAAAAAATAAGAAAACAGCCATCCTGGAGTGGCTCCTGGCAGCAAGTGCAGTCTAAGAGTTGGCACTAAAAAGTGCAGTAGAAGCTGGTGTCAAGCATCCTTGTTGACTGAGCTGCACATTTTTGCTTGCAAGCAGCTATCCTGAGGTGGTTCCTTTTTCAACCAAAACTAGGCAAGTCAGTAAGAAATTGAAGCACATGTCTAACTTTGAGGTTATGATAGGCTTAGTGAGAATAAGGACAATTACTCAGAAGCTCCAAGTTATGCATGTGCTTAAATACCTTATTAGGCTTATGTGTTCAATGTTAACATCAAGCGTATCTAGCATATGAAGATATGGACAAGGATGTAAATCTTGAGCAGGGATGACAGTCTTGTCAGGTGTTATGAGACACTAGACAATTTCGTCTGAGAAAAGAAGGAAACAGAGTACAGCTCAACAAATTTTAGCTCTATACATTGCTGGAAATGACATTATATAGCAGCAAATGTGCTGATCCAGAAGAACTTTCTAAGCACAAATCTGTCAAAAAAAGAAGTCTTGCCCATGATACACTCAAGCATCGTTTAAATACCAGGCAGAGCTGCCAGAATTTTCCCTTAGTCCCGAACACAACAGCAGTGGCTGGAATCAATTCAGGAGGTTCCACTGCCTCACTTCTGCAGAGAATACAGCGCTCCAGGTTGGCAGGAGCTTCTGGCAGGGCTATATCCCTACTTAGCTGAGAAAAACGCGCTCCAAGTTGAGCATTCCAGAGATAACACATCTGTTATAACACTCATATATACTATAATACTCATAAATGGATGGAGAAAGGGCTACGACAGGAAAGTCCATTTCAAATATGCTTATCCTATTAAGGAGAATTTGAGTCTGCGGTTATCTGATTGCATTTTGGGCTGGATGTTGCTTGGCCATTCAAGCCGCTCAGAAATGTGGTCTGGCACCATGACTCGTGGCAGTGAAGGCAGGCAGAGCATTTCTGCAGATGCCAGCGGCAGGGCTCATAGCTCCCTGTCCAGGCGCCTGGAAGGCCCCAGTTAAGTCTAAATTTCTTGGGTCTGCCCTTGAGTAGCTGGCTCCGTGGCTTTCTTAAGGAAATGCAACTTAATTAAAGAATACTGCCATAAATAATATGTGGTAAAATCCACAGTTCTCATTAAAAGTACGGCATAAAAAAACAAAGCTCTGCTTTGTTGAGAAACTCATTCATAAGAAACCACATGGGAGAGGGAGAATAATTCAGCCTTTGCAGTCTGGTCTCAAAGGACATGCACAAAGGATGGAAGAAAAGTTAGTGGGACATTGTGGACTAACCCTTCTGCCTTTCACCTCTGAAGAGCAGGTACCTGCAGCGCTTCTAAAAGAGGGCTCCACATGACTGAACTGGTTCCTCAGGGGTCACCTGGAAAGAGGCCTTACCCTAAGGGAACTTCATTTTCATGCTCAGCTTGGAGGCATAAGGGAGAGGTACAAGTACATCCCATAAAAAAAAAGAGAGCACTTTTAGAGCATTGGGTGGGCGTGTAAAGCCAATCTCCTACAAGAACAAAAAAAGGATTCAAAAGGCCCCTGCATCTCTGTGCTGGGCCCCAACAACTGCCCCTACAGTGTGTTTTTGCAGATACTAGGTCAGGATTGCTTTATTTTACAAAGTCCCTGATAGACTTCCATGCTACCCTTCACTCCAGTTCTCAGATTTTCTTAGTAGTTCTGAAGTGTGAAAAATAATGGCCCTTCCACCCCCAACACACACCCAAAGGCAATATTTTATTTTAAAGTTAATGCTCTAGACAAACACTGAAATTCCGGGGTGGAGAAGGTAGTGCCACAGCTACTGACCATTTCCATCTGCTCAAAAAGAAAGGGCACAACTCTGCGGTAGGTTTCTGAGTCACTTCTGTCTCTTTACATTCAAACCTGGAGCTGCTTGGATGGATGAGAGGGCGATGTGACCGTCCTGGAAGCTAAATCACTGGCTGTTGTCAGTTGAAGCACTCAGGTTTAATGGGATATCCCCCTGGACAGCTGTGGAGGACAAGTAAGGAGCCATGTTTGCCGACGGAACGTAAAGCGAGGAGCTTTCAGGCAAGCTGATAACATCATTTCCAAAGATTGGCTGACGATCAACAAGGAACTGCTGGGTGCTTTCAAGAATGACATCTTTCCCTGGGAATGCAAACAGACAACACAGAACTCAGTTTCTAGAAGGCAATTCAGCAGGCTTTAGGAATTCAGGGAAGGGGCAAATTCCCATGGAAATCAGCAGGAGGTGAGGGGCTTGAGTACAGAAAAAAATGCTTGGAAAAACTTGGGCTCCTTCAAGAGCCCACTGAAATCAGGGGAGGTCATTGCATGTTGCCTAGCTGGGTTCTGCCCAAAGAGCTGAGATGCCTCAAGGAACGGAGAGGGGGATAAGCAAACAGCCAGAGATTCCGAGCAGTGGGCTAAGAGCACTTCTTCTCTCCCTCAGACAAAAATTTTCTATTTTTCCTTGGCTCTGCAGAGGGAGAAATCTGCCAGCTGCCCTTTATTGTGTCATTGGGCTTAAAGCAAACCTGGAAAACTCTAAAAACTGCTTAATTTCACGTAGATGACCACATTGCTTTTAGATGATTATGAACAGGCAGAAGAAAGTGGAAATCTGAGAATGGATGGATATGATGTGGCTCCAATTAAACAGAGGCAGTTTAATTCTATTTAAACTTTTGAATATGCCCCATACTTTTCCCATTGCTCAATAGCAGTTGTGAGGAAATATTGTGGATCATCATGAAAGTGAAGTATCAAAGGTAGTGGGAGCTTTTTCCCACAACACAATGGTCAGTGCTGGACATTGCATCGAGCTGCTGACACCTTCACTACCTCCCCATCCCCAAGCGTGCAGGACCTGCTGGCGCTCCTACCTGGGCAGGCACCATTAAAGGGCACGTTGAATGCCTTCGGGGGCAGCTCAGCTGCATTCTTCTCCAGATCCACTGTGAGTCGCTGCATCTTGATGCAAAAATACAAACTACAATGTACAATCATACAGAGACAGGGCAGCTTGTTAGAACTAGGCCGTTTCTGGAGGTCAGAGCTTTAGCAGCACTGCACAGTCTCCACCAGCAATGCAAAGTGCCCTCCCTGGCCTCTCTCCTCACAACCCTGTTAAAATAGCCCACAGCGTGTGCTCAAAGGCAGGTACACCTGAAAGACAGGGCTGGTGGACATGGAGCCTCTTGCTAGCACTAGCTATATGAGGTGACACTCGTGTCTTACGCAGAGACCAAACTAGCACCGCTGTGACCTGGCTGCTGCTCAGAGCAAACCCGCAGTGCTCGGCAGCCAGCAAACACAGCTTGTTATTAGTTTCTACATGCACCTCAAAAACGTCTGTGTCAATATCTATTCCAACGAACAGCGCCAGGCTGAATTCCTCCTGGTTTCCTCTATGCAGGCCTGAATCATCCTCTATTCCAAGTGGGAGTGTGCTCCCTCCCCTGACATATGCAGGAGTGGCTGCATGTTATAAAGACTTGTTTTTAGGAGCTTTGGCACAAAGGTGTTTTATGAATCCCCGGTACTGCTGGCAAGCGATGCAGTTAGATTTCAAAAGAACAAGCGAGCGACAGTCACACCAAGGCGGAAAGTCTGAGGGAGCCGCTTTTAGTTAAAGGACAACCCGTCTTGAAGAGAGCTCTGCTTGAATGGGAAAAATAGGTCATGAGTACGAAGCATTGCTGCTGGCCAGAGCTGCCCGCTCTGCTCTGCCACCCGCTTCCCCGTGCTGCGGAATAACCCGTCGTCCTGCAGCAAGGCACAAACTCCGTCCACGGCAACGTCTGCTTCGTACTTACATTATTATCCCACAAACACAAAGCTCTTACCGGGGACAAACTGGCTTCCATTTCGGTCAAATTCCACTCGCTCATGGACAAATTGGGATTGAAGACCTGCAGGCACAGAAAGGCAATCAGGGCTCTGGAAGGTGCAATGGCTCAAGACCCTCGTGCCCTCAGCTGCTGCCACAATGTATTAATTAAAGCCAGAGGTGAACATTTGCTTGGGGTAGACCTCGAAGGGCAAGGACCTTGGTACCAGGCTGGAGCCTTCCATGGGAGGGACAGGGCACATGAAGCAATGCCCAAAACCGGGGCAGCAATTCAACTCCATGCACCTGTATCCCACAGCCCTGCTTTTTCTGCTCTTGGGGCCTAGAGATGCTTCCAGATTGGTATTTTTTTTGTCAAAGTGGCATTCCAAAACATGGCAACAAAGGGCAAACTGCTGTGCCAATCCCTCAGTGGGAATTCCTGGAGAAATCTGCACAATGCTGGTCCGGACTGCGACTTCACGACTCGCCCCCGCTTCTGCACTGTGCAGTTACACAGAGAGGGGAAAGTGGGTCAGCAACAGGAAAGCACCTCCCAGAAGAGAGTGAAGCAGCAGAAACCACTGTACCCAGTGACAGCAGACCACTAAAAAAGGCATCTCAAAGCCAAAATCAACCCCGCTTTGGTTCTAAGAGAATAAAAGTAACTTTCTATGATCTCTCATTCCTGTTTATCCACGCAAGTTCACTGGGTGCTTAAATCTCAAGCATGTCCAGGGAATACATGTTCTCTGACAGATGGACTCTTTCACTGCATACAGAGCTATACAGAGCTTATTAGGAGAGATGTGCACAAAGAGAAGGAGAAAAAAAGGGAGAGCAAGAAATAAACTCTTGTATTTGTGCATATATTTTTAGAGGAAAAAAAAGCTACCACTCCTTTTCAGAGAAAAGTGCTCTTCTAGAATTCTGGAATTCAAGGAAAAGTGGAAGGTAATAGAGCTAATAATCAATGCAGGAGAATCCAAGATGCAGAATACGTAAAAAATAAACCACTATCCCTCCAAAGTAATTAACAAACTAGCTACAGAGCCATGTTAAACCTGTTTTTTGTAAGAGCAGGAGCACAATATGGCCTTTGCCAAACACACCGTGCTTTGTTCTCCTAAGGTAAGGAGTTGAGGAACACACATTTTCACAAGAAAAAGCAAAACTGCAGCCTGCCGCCCTGCAAGTCCCCGCGAGCAGGTCCCGCCAGGCGCCGCGTTGGCCACAGGCCACGAACCCGGCGTCACCGGAGCCGCGGAAGAAGCAGCACCGCGGCCTGGAAGCGCCGCAGGCGACACTCACGTCCAGGAGGCCGGCGGGCTCCAGGCCGTACTGCTGGCTCCTCAGCAGCAGCTGCAGCCCTTCCAGGCTCAGGTCAGGGCCCTCCAGCGGGTCAGGAATATCTGCTCTGAGAAAAGACGAAGGGAAGCGTTGCCACGAGTGAGACACCGGGGTGGACGCGCTTAAGAGCAGGGCTGCCACACGAGCAAGGAGGGGAGCTCACAAACACAGCCAAGCCTCTTGGGTTTTCGCTCTTAGTCAAGGAAGCCGAGATCGCTACCAGCGGGCGTACAGGGACTCCTCACTGCACAGAAACCCGGTGACAAATATTTCCTTGCACATTTCTGCAAGCCAGGACCCAACAAAGCAAGGGCCAGAGGGTGCACGAGCTCTTGGGGACGCACTACGCCCCAGCAGGCTGTGAGCAGGGACACGGCTCGGTGCTGCCCATCCAACCTGTCCCTGGGCAAGTCCCTCTTGCTGTGGGAAGCCTCTTTGTGCTCCCATGACCGATGAACAGCTCGGACAGCTCTGTGGGGTTCCCCAAGCAAGATCTCCCAGCCCAGGCTTCAAGGGTCCCCTTGGCACAGGACAGAGCTCACTTGCCCACAGACCTGCTAGCAGGGGGACGCCACGAGGGCCCCGCTCACCTGTCCAGCAGCGCCCGCCTGCCTCTCCGCTCGGCCGGCGGCAGACTCCCCGCCGGGGCCGCACCGCAGCCCTTCCCCTCCAGCACCGACTGGATCATGGCGAGTGGCAGCACGGGTGGCTCGGCGCCCGCGCGGCACCCCGGCGGCGGCACCTCGCGCTCCGCCGCAGTCTTCGCGCTGGGGCTCGCCGGCTCCTCCTTGATCAGCAGCAGGTTCTTCTCCCTGCGGCACAGGCAGCCCTTAGTGCCCACTCAAGGGCAGCGGCACGTGGGCCAGTCTCTGCTTCCCACCAAACTGTCCCACGGGGCTCTGTGGTGCTCAGGGGAGCAGGCACGCTCTGCTTTCCTTTCAGTGAGCCCTAAGTTCTGCCAAAGGCGCTGGAGAACCTCAAGAAACAAAGCTTTATGGAGCTTCCCATGGGTGCGTTGGCTCAGGTTCAAGCTGCCCCATGAAGGCTGGGCAGGCACCAGGGGACACATGAGGGTCCTGGTGGCCTTTCCCAGCCCCACCACTAGATGGGTGGCTTGCTCCAGGAAGCCACCTCAGGCCTTAGAAAGTTTCCTGGGATGTTGCAACAAGGAGGGGGATCTCAGCTTTCAGGATGTAAGTGGGAGTCATTAACTCCACCCAGCTGCTACTCCCTGAGGGATGTTCTGCAGGAAAGGGGCTTCTTGTAACACACAGTATCTGTAAAGAGGCAAATCCAAAACACACTCAACAGGAGCAGGGAACGGGCACATCCCACAGAGGGTTTTGTAGGACACTACAACGCCTTCCTCAGCATTCCTCTCAAACCATCTTGTGGCTCCTAAGCTCCCAGAAGCTCATGCCGGTTGAACAACCATCAGAACCAGCCATTGCTGGCTCAGGTTCTCAAGAGTCATGTCAATCCTATGCAGATCAGGGCCACCAGATGGCACTCAGTAATTAGCAGTAATAAGCAACTTGAAGGTTATATTATTTTTCTACTTTAGAAATATCTTCCAGCCCAATCTTTTACCCGAAGCTCTTTGCATGCCTCTATTTCAATTATTACATATATTTACAGGCAATTTGTAGAATATAACTGCCTTGTCTCTATGTGTGAGAAACTGTTTCCGTGATTCATCTGTCTAGTTACTTTCCACTGACATAGTTGTAGCTATGATTCAGCAACTAGCTCTATAAACACTGCATATCTGTGCAGGAAGAGATAAGCACCAAAATACCTCTGCATTCAGTTCTTAGGTTCCTGGGACCTTTTCACAGAAAAATTGTTGAGCATCGGAAGTTACTGTGATGCAGCACTGCTGTTCTCTGTAGCACAGAGATGTGGAGTTTGATTCTGCTTCTTTGTCAAGGCCAAGAGAAAACTTCCTTTTTCTTCTTGCTTTCAAAACCCTTTTGACAAGTATTGATATCCCATTCTTTGCTAAAGTCTGGAAGAGCTACTTTCTTGAAAGTGAAGTATAAAGAACCACGAAAATTTTCTCAAACAGGTGAGTAAAGCTCTCAGCATGAAACTTGTGACCTCTTATTGAAAGTTACACTGTTAATATCCCTGCCCAATTCTGAAAATTTGCCCTATATTGCAAACTGAAAAAAAAAATCTATCATCTCTATAGAGATTTGTGATTCAGAGATTTTGGTAGAATTAGAGTCAGGAAATACTCTGCTGAAGCTATTCACTGTCCATACCCAATTCTCCCTGCTTTTAATCACAGACATATTTACCTGTCATTCTCGGGAGGGGACTGCATACTTATTAAGTTGGATGGTGATGCTTCAGTAACATCAGAGATGATGGGTCCTCCAGCAATTGCAGGGCTGCTTAAGCATGAAGCAGGTTCTGTTGATGGCTAAGAAGAAATAAAAAACCACACAGATTTATCCTTCTGAAGCAGTAAGGGGCATCAATAAATCTGTTGATTCTCCACTGGCCCAAGGAGGGGAGAGACAGGTTACTAATTTCTAAGTACTGCACTCAACCGCTTGAGCTCCCATTCCTCCAGCTCTCTCTGCACGAGGGCTTGGGACTCCTTGTGCTCTTACCCACTGTGTGACACTGCAATTTCCTCTGGTCTTTCCTCCAACCACACAGCAGCACAGATATGAAACAACCACCGACTGAAATGCCACCTGCTAAAAGATTTACTCTGTATGGAATTCTGCTTAGCTTCCTCTGGAGGGAACAACCCAACTGCTCTGCAGGTGTCGTGACAGTCTATTTTAACCGTGGGACATGAGTGTGGCAGCCCCGCCGGCAGCAGCTAGGTGACAGACCAGCACAACCCCTTCCCCTCCAGGATGCAGAAAGCCCTTGCAGAAAGCACTCACTGTGTTGCTTAAACAGCTGGCCCCTCTGGTGCCTGTTTGGGTGGGTTAGAGCGCTGGGGATGCACGGCGACTGCAGATACCTGCCCATGGCCAGGGATATCCCCACTTCTAGAACAGGCTCCTCTCTGTAAGCCTGGCTGTGGTAACGCAGCAGAGCTGCGTGCTCAGGACAGGGCCTGTCCTCCCCTCCCACATCCGGGGCCTCTCACAGTGCCTGCACAGCAGCAGCACAGGCAGACGCAGCTCAGCTCTGCCAACCTTTCCTCTTCTTCATGGACAAGCTTTTGCCGAACAGCTTACTCCATAATCCATGTTATTGCCTCCAACGTTTTCTCCAAACGCCAAAGAAAGTGCACGAAGTCAGAGGCTGGAGCAGACCTACCGACTGAATGAAATACGGGTCGTGGAGAGGGTCCGTGGACAAATGCCGGCCGAACTTGGGCACTTGTGGAGTTGAGATCCCATTATCAAGCATCAGAGGTCTGTGGAGAAACACAAAGAGGTCAGTTTTCCCAGCCACATATTAACGGACTGTTCCCAGGCTGCTCACAGAAGAAATGTCTCAGCCAAGCGTTGTTTCCATCTAGATACTCTGATTTTTGCTCTTACAGAGGAAAAAGGCTCTGTTTCTTTCTAGATCTTACTTGAAATAGACAAGTAAAATAAAATAAAATTTTAGTTCTAACCCACATATAAAGAAAAAGATGAAGATATCTGAACCCACAATCAAAAATAGCTCTTGAGGATGCAAAAGCTTAGAATAGGAACCTCCAGAGTCCTCCAACTCCTCTTTACACTGCTACGACATACAAGCTTTTAATGGATATTGGTAACACGCAGCTAAGAAAGTCTGCTGCCTCAACAAAGTTATTAATTTGTCCATTTTGGAGCACAAATATTCACACTACAAACACCATGTAAATCACATGGGAACCAGATTCCTGCTGCAGCCCCATTGGTATTCTACAAACATTCAAGTGGAAAAGACAGCATTTAGGCTTAAGTGAAGATATTTTGTAATAGAAGCAGACAAAACTTAGCACAAAGTGCTGTTTCACAGGCTGTAATTGTCACCATCTGTATGACAAGCGCTGTACACTGTTCAGAACAATATTTCATGGTGGTACCTCAGCTGCAACAGGATCTCTAGCTGTCCTGATCATACACAGTCTGCCAAAGAGCTTACTGAACACAGCAGTCCCACAAACGTTTCCCGGCGATGACACCATCAGGGAAAGCATCTCTTCAGTGTTCAGACAGAAGTTTGAGTGCACTATGGAAAGCCAACACTACTCACCCATTAATGCCTCAGTGGGCTACCAGAAGAAACTAAATCTCACTTTCCCCTGTTCTACAACCACTGGACTGGATGTGTTCTACAAACACTTAACTGGTGCTGAGATGAGGCC
>JAUBNY010000712.1:2881473-2906600 GCA_032275445.1 Crypturellus soui
GAGATGAGGCCAAGATGATTCAAGCTCCTCTATCCTCATGCCTTGAAGCATTTATGATCCTGAGTTTCCCCTAGTTAAAATCTCCCCCTGTTTCTGTGATATCTGCAGGTCGTCATCATCACCACCAAACCTGTCTGCATGCCCCATGCAGAGCCTGCAGATCAAACCAGTGGTGGCCATGAGCCAGCTGGGCCTTGTTGCCTTCCCACCACGTTGCATGTGGCAACAGTGCCACCGGCATCCATAGCGCCAGCACTGGGGCCCTTCCCCCGGCCACTAGTTAGTGTCCCCATCCCCTGGTCTCGCTCTCTGTTCCCCAAATAAAGGTCACAAGCTGACACGGTGCTTCTCTAAAGGCCACTGAATGGGGCATGTCAGCAGGTCTGACTCGGCACTTCATCCCATTCAGTTCCCATCACCATGGTGCCCTGGTCTGGTGACCGCCTGCCTGGGCAAGCTGAGCTTGTGCTTTTAGCGAGGGGGCAGCGCTTTGCACCCATGAGTGTGTGTGGGCACCACACAAGGGTACTTACAGCTTCCTCTTTATCCCGGTGCTGCTGGGGTTTGATTGGAGCTGGCCAAACAGAAACTGAATCAGCTGTCAAGAGAGATCAAAATCAGTGTTAATCAGCAGGGTGATTCAGCACTCCCTGCCCTCCCAGTGCCTCCATCTCACACATTCCTCCCTTCTGACACCACCCCAAAGTGGGGAGCAGCCATGAAACACGGGAGCCAGGCTGTGCAAGGCGCTGGAGCCCAGAACGCAACGGAGCAGTGGAAAGATCCCTGTTCTCTTCTGTACACGCAAAAACACCAGCTAACTCCACCTGACCTAGGAATTTGTCTGGGAAGTGCACAAGCAAATGCTCCTAGACCTGGAGGGAGGCCTAGCCTCTACACAAGTCTTTAGAGACTTGTCTAAAGCCCTTGTGAAGACTTTTGGAGAGCAATCACCCAGCAACCCGCTCCCGCGTCAGCGCGGCCTCACGCCCCTCTGGCCTCCAAACAAAGAGCGAGTTATCAGCGCGCACCCCAGCTACCTCCTGCTACCTCCTGCAGCCAACTGGGCTGCACAAACGCGGAGAGGTGGGGCCAGACCCGCGCGCGGCCTCGGAAGGTTCCACAGCCTCATGCGTTTCCATCCCATGACTCAACGGCGCCATGTGAGGGTCAGAACGTGGCTCTCACTGAGGGCCACTGGGAAACATGACTTGCTGGGTCACAGCAGCAGCCTCCAGCTGGGGAGGCCTTTTGGGTACAGGAGGTTCTATGTGTTCGGGGAGATGCCTCCACCTTGCACTTGCACTAGAGGCTTGTGCAGTAATTCCTGCTGGCCCAGCAACACCGGAAAACCCAACAGGTCCTGGAGGACTCCACAGGGCAGGGCAATGAGCAGCCACTTCTGCTGCCTACAGCTTAGGTGGCAGCTAATGGGGAGGCTCTTCTCTCCCCTACATGGCCAGGGTGAAGCCCAGCATTGCCGTGCAGCTATTAAAACACAAGGGCTTTTCTTCTTCAAGGCATATGAGAGCCTGGGGAAAAGTATGGGGCAAGAAAAAATATGTATATATATATATATAGAGAGAGAGGAGGACCTATAGAAGGCAGTGCACGGGAACCTGGATTTTAAATGATCACTACCTTGTTGATCACCTTCTGCTGCTGCGTGTGGTTCTGACGGAGTGAAACAACTTCCCTCCAGAGAACTTCATTTTGCCTGAAAGTGAAACAAATCTCTCATGAGCACAGAAATAACCCACCAGCCCACAGCACTGCCAGCGTGTGCAGTAGACCTTATTTTGCAAAGTCTCTGGCAGCATTTAGCACTTTGCTGATTGTCCCAGCTGTAGGGGTCACACAATTGCTCAAAGGAGTTACCCACTTCCTTGACCATTCAGCCCCAGGACCTGGGGTGCAGAGATGCACAGGTTATTTGCCATGTTGCCTCCAAATCTGGATTCAAGTCAAGTCCGTGATGCAAAAGATTTTGCCAGTGAATTTGTCTCAGGAACATAAGGATGTACCAGAACCAAGAGGCTAACTGAACCTTACATAAAGGTGCGACTTATAAACTCTTTTGCTATGTGCCCTTTAGGTTGTTTCTGTCTTTGTAATGTGGACAGACACTAAAATGGGGAAGGTGAGGCCCACCAGCTCCAACCAGTTAATCGGTTCTAGTGAGGGAAATATCTGCCTTAGCACAGCAGGAATCCTTGGAATGAACTTTCTGCACCGGTCCAGTCAGGATTTCCAGGAAAGCAGCTTGCCTAAGCCACAGATTGCTCTGGCGTTATGCCCTGATGTTACTTCACCAGGGCAAGGTTTTTAACGTGGTCTTAGCCTGGAATTTCTGCTCTTTGTTAGGTTTTAAGAGTCATATCCTTTTAATCAGTTAAATGCAATTTTGACTTTTGACAGCTGATGGAGGGAGAGAGCAAACCAAAAGGGGAAATGAAATAAAAGCCAGGCCAAAGCACTGATGCTGGAATTCTTTAAAAATTAAGGACAAGCCCAGAGAGAGATTCTTTCTTTGCCACTGTACCGGGATTTCAAGGTGTGATTTCACACCCATGAGAAGCATAGGAAACATTTAAATTGAGGAAGGATAAAATTATTTAATATATATAAGGTGCTGGGCTGCTATGAAGTTTCAAAACGCAGAGTGCCGGCTTCATCCAAGGAGGTACAAACCCCAGCTTTCCCTACAAAAGTTGTTTCTGGATTACACTTTTTAAAGACTTGGAAAATCTAAAGAGTTCTCTAAGGATCAAATCCCTGGAAGCAAATAGGAAACACTCTAGTGTGTGATCTCTAAAACCATATCCATTTACTTAATTCCTAGGGACCGCGTCTGACGCGGTCTCAGATTCTCAGACAGCAACAGACTGAGAAACCACATGCATGAAGCACTGTGTACGCTTGTTCTGCTCTTGCACAACAATTTTGGCTACGTCAGAAGAAAGCCATGGTCCAAACCAGTATCCTTCTATTCTTATATTTTTAGATCATTCATTTCTTCTGGAGGACAACACAGATGGATTTCTGAGTATGTGGAGCAGGCACCACTGCATCTCTGCTCAGAACTCTCCTAGGGATGTGGGAGAATTACATCTCTTCTTGCTGCTGTCTGTAACAGGTGAAGGAAACAGAGATATCTGAGTTAAGTCCTCAGGTTATGCATATATTTCCTGCACGCCCTCTTCTCTGTTTCCTCATCTGTTAACAGTACATATAGATAGGCAGCAGACATCTACCTTTCACAGGAGAGAGAGGGTATACAATTAGGGTATTTAAGCAGAGAAGTCTCCACTGGAGACCACGCAGGCTCCTCCTGCCAAGCCATCCCCAAGACCAGCAGCTCCTCCAAGGAGCAAACGCCTGCACAAAGCAGCCTGAACTGAAGGAGGATTCAACTCACTGCTTCATGTCCTGCACTTGACACTCCATGTTCTCCTGCTGACTTCTCAGTATCTGTACCTCGTATAGCAACCTGCTGAGGTCTTCCTGGCGCATCTTGGTCTCCTCACTTTTCACTACTGACACCTGAGGGGAAAGCAACAGGGTGACTTTTACCAAGGCAAGAAGGGTGATGGATGGATACGGGCGTTGCTGCAGCTTGGGCAAGGGAATTCCACCAGCCGTATGCTGGCGTGCCCGAATACCATGGGTCTATTGGGAGCAGGCACCAATTTCACATCAGTTTGGGTACAAGGGTGTTTAAGGCGCTTGTTGCCGCTGTGGCCTTGAGGACAGGACCTCCTCACCTTCCTTTTGATGTGCTCCAGGAGGTGCTCGTGGCCCTGCAGGAAGCAGAGGTGCTGGAACTCGGTGTCGTCGCGCTCGGGCTTCACCAGGCCGCCCTGCTCAATGTTCACCACCTTCCTGAAGCCGTCTGCGTGGAGAGGCCGGTGGTGAGGCCCCGTCCAGCCTTCCTCTCATTCATCTAAATCAGCCCTAACTAAACCCCACCATGTCCTTCCCAGGCACTGCTGCCCTGCAGCGCGAGGAGGGGGCAGCTGCGCTGCATCTCCGGCTCTGCAAGGATACAGCCCAACAGACTGATATTTACCACAGAGCTGTTAACGTGCTTAAATAGCAAAGGGAAAACCTGGTAGAGGAACTTAGTCAAATGACCATTAAAAAAATGGACTTTGTTTAACAGAGATGAACTCAGGCAAAGGATGAGAAGAGGACGTGTATTTAAGACTGTCCCAGTGCAGATGTGCTGGGACAGGCTCAGTGCAGGGTCACGCTGTGCTCCACAGCAGCCCTTCACATGGTGGGTTTTACAGCAGTGGGCTGCTGCAAAAACACCCCTCAAGGTCACTGGAAGCCCTGACAGGTAACCAGATTGCTGGGGGGAAAAAAAAACCTGTAGCTGAATTTCCTATCTCATAACTTGCAATTAAATCTAAGGGAAATTTCACACTGGGAGCTGCAGGCTCCTCTGGCACCTTATTCCTCCCGCGGCAAACCTGGCAACGCACGGGAGGTCTCGGCTTCTGCACGCACAGCTCCTGCTCACCTTTCCACTCTCCTACTTCCCACCGTTTTTGCCAGCGCCTGTAGGACCTGCCCGGCCTCAGAGCTGGGGGTTGAACTTACACATGTTCAGCTGCCGGACAAAACTGGCCATGTTGTTGTGTTTGAAATACTTGGGCAGCACCTCCTTGGCAAAGCGGCCTTGGTCGAACACATGGAAGCTGGTGCCATTCTGCAGAGGAGACAGGGGGGACATCAGAGCGCGGCCACGCGACAGCGAGGGGTTCATACGGACACTGCGCCAATTCACAAACTTCGGACACCTCCTCCTGAGTATTTTTGAATGGACGGAGCTGCGAGACCACTGCAAACTTGTCTGAGCAGAGCCTACAAATGTTAACGGTCGTGCTTCACAGCCGCAGCTCAGCAACACGCACTTTGACATGGTGAAAAAGTTGCTTTTGAGGCTGTGTTGCCAAGAACTGGTCGCAAACCAGCGCGGACTGTTCTGGGGACGCGCTGGCCGTGCTCAGGGAGCAGGAACGGGGCCTGCAAGACGCAGCGCGATGAAGCTGCCTCGAGCCCAGTGAGGGCTCAAAAATAACAGCTGACTTAACAAGAACATCCACAATATTGCAGGGGCAACGGAGAGGGAATCATTTATACACGTTAGAAAATGCTCTTTGGTTTGAAAACCCTTATTTAAAGCACACAGTAAAAAAATCAGTCATTCTGAGACATGAGGCCACGTACTAATCACTTCAGAGAGCTACCATGGGCTGAAACACCACGTAGCTTAAATCCCACCTCAGGTTTTGAATGAAAAATATACTGAACATAAATACATGACAGAAGGGCTGGGTTAGGCTTTTTTTGCCTTTAAACATGCCTTTATTACAGAGTCTTATTTTTTAGAGGCAAGTTTATGCACACAACGTATGTGATAACTCCCTGCTGAAGACAAACCACACCACTACGTGCAGCAATTTTTTAATCTGACCAAAAGCAGAAACAATGTGGTTTCAAAGTGCCATCCCATGGAGACAGATAAATCACTTTAATTCTCTGAGTGCACTTTTGTATTCAAGCCTCAGTGGCAAGTAGGAAGCCAAAGCAAAACAATCTCGTGTTATCAAACCACGCAGACATCACATCACCATGATCGTCACACAGACTAGCTCAAAATCTAGTAAAGTTCTTCTAAAATGAGCAATCTGAAGCCTCCTCAAACTATGGGCTGCAGCCTGCGATTGCAAGGCTGCTTGTGGCTGCTGGCCACTTCTGTGGCACATGTGAGAGACAGCTAAGAAATGCATGTGAAATATGTAAACATCCGTGAAACTCATAAAGCACTTTGCCCCTCTTCTTGAAAGATTTTAGGGAACCACAAATTGACACAAAGTGAAAATTCCCTCTAAGAGTATGTGTTTTTAGGAAGTTTAGTTTTAGGCACCCTTTATAATACCATTATTATCAAAACACTCCCAAAACAGTATTCCCTTTGCAATAGAAAAGCCACAATATTAAAAAAAAAAAAAAAATCAAATATACACCAAAAACTCATCCAAAGAGTCATCAGTCGTTCCCCTCTCCCAGTTAACTTACTAGCACTCGCACAGCAAAGGGAAATCACTGGGCTTAGCTGTGACACCATTTGTACCTGGTTTTCTCCAGGAACTCCAAGTGACAAGCAGTATTCGCTGTACTTACAGTGCTCCAGCAGATGAGATGGTTGGTTTCAGGATCTTCCACCAACGTCCAGAGTTTAGTTAGGAAGGCTGGCACATTGCTGGAGTATCCATCCATCACCAGAGAACCGGGGGAATCTTGCATAGTTTTTTCCCAGTACTCCAGCTACACTAACTCCATTGCTCCCCGCATGCGTGTGTCAGGCAGAGACCCGAACCACTGAATTTTATGTGGGGCTGGTGCGGAGCAGGCTCCCTGCGAGTCACATCAGCAGCGCTGCTCGCTCTCTTCAAAACCCAGCACAATGCAATGGCATCACCAGCCCCGCAGAACAATACACAGAATGAAAGTGCACCGCAGCCGATCTGGGCGCGCTGTGAATAAACATGCAGCGTCATGCGCAGGCAACACGTGCTGCACACCTTCCCGGGCACGTCACCGTGCTGGGGGACACCCAGCAGCAGCATCTGCTTGGGCAAGGCATCTGAGCTGCTTTTTTGGGGCTGCGCGTCTTTGGCAAGGCTGTGCAATGCCAGAATTGCACGTTGGGTCACCTACAGATGCAGAATGGTTGAGGTTGGAAAGGACCTCTAGAGATCATCTAGTCCAACCCCCTTGCTCCAGCAGGGACACCACGTGGCACAGGGTGGCATCCAGGTGGGTTTGAAGATCTCCAGAGAAGGAAACTGCACAACCTCTCCGGGCAGCCTGTTCCAGGGCTCCGTCACTCTCGCAGGAAAAAAGTTCTTCCTCACATGGAGATGGAATTGCCTGGGGTTCAACTTGAACCCATTACCCCTTGTCCTATCACTGGCCACCACCAAGAAAAGTTAGACCCCACGCTCTCTGCAAGACAAATGGTTCTTTGGTAGGAAGACAGGGTGATGCCAACAGGTACACATAGGATCTAGATGTCAACAGTCAATTATTATTATTCAAAATATAAATAAATGCTATTATTATTCAAAATGCTTTATATACCTCTTCATTTTCCTAAGAAACACTAACAATGTACTGAAAGTTAATGTCTGTGCAAAGGGCATTCGAACTGCAACCTGGTGGGAAGACAGGGTGATGACAATAGCTACACACAGTATCCAGACGTCAATAGTCTATTATTATTATTAAACTAAATGCTTTATATAACTGTCCTTTTTCTTAAGAAAGGTTGACAATGCACTGAAAGTAAAGGTCTGTGCAAAAGGCATTCAAATTGCAACCTGGACACTTGCTTTCCTGAGCAACAGAAAGAAAGGAGGCACAAGGGAATAAGCAGCTCACGTATTGCTTGTAATTTTTTTCCTCTTCATTAAATGATTTTTCTCTTGCCTGTATTTTACATCATATTTCAGGTCTTGTTCAGATCCTTTCACACTGGAATTTTCGTGGCACCCAGATAATAGGTGAGCTCACAGTGCAGAAGTACCAAAAGAGGAACTATCAAAGCAAGGGTGGATTTTCCATCAGACAACCACAGTTCTTTGCTCAACTAAGCTCAGCTTACGTGGCCAAGTACCACACACTGGCTGCAGCACTGAAGCTGCCACTTCCTTAACTGCTTATGCAGATAGCTGCTGGGATCACGACACAGTGTGCTTAGTGTTGGGGTTCTCCTACAGTGCAAAATCACCATTAAATTTTGCTGAGGTGCTCAGTAAAAGTGCATGAGCTGTAAACCTGGCATTCCTGGTACTGCTAAATAAAGGATCAAATGAGAAAAAAAAGGCCGGCCCTCCATACCACACAAATACAAGAAAAAAGGCAATTTCTCTGTATAAACCTTTGTCTACCACATTCGCATGCAACTGCTTATCTCCCAAACAAGTGGCCATCACATTCAGTCAAGGCTGCTAAGATAAGGGAGCAGCAGAGGGAAGTTTGCAGCCTTTTCCTTGCATCTCTAAATGTTCCTTCACGTTGCTCACACAGATCCACCTGATTTCCCCACGAGGCCAGGAGGGAGCCTCACCGAACTCGCACTGCTGTCCAGGGGTGCCGCTCCTTGGTGACCTTGAGCGTGTACTGCTGCAGAGCGGGGCAGAGGGCATGGAAGGCTTCTACCACCTCCCGGCTCACCACGCAGTAGCAGTGGATCTCCAGCAGATTTCTGCACTTCCTAGCCAGCTCTAGCAGCGAGGCGTTTAACTCTTCTGAAGAGGTGGTTTGTAGGGTCAGCTTCTTTAAAGTGCTGCTGTAGCTCTGGGTGACAAACCTAACCTGGCTCACCATGTAGGTACAAGTATTGAGTTGCAGTGTGCTCACAGGTATATTTGGCTTGAGGATCTGGGGGATTTTCAAGGCAGGGACCGTATGATCAAACTCTAGGTCTACGCAGAGCTGGGGATGCTTTTGACTTAGCGCAGCCCAGAGCTCTTCTGAGATAACTGGGATATATTTGTCCAAGCGCTCACAGAAAATGTCTAAATTAATCAAAGGAGCTCTTTCTGGCTTGATCAGCTCCAGAAAAACATCCTCAGACAAGCTGGCGTAGTAAACCCCCAAGGTCGAGAGCTTGGGACAGGCTCTGAGCACTTTCCTGATGGTATCCGGCGCCACGTTGCATACCAGGGTGCGGTTGTTGATGAACAAACTGCGTAAGTTGGGGTTGGTGATGGCTAAGAGCTCAACGAGCTCATCATCAAGAGTAAAGGGCATTTTTCGAAAATCAACGTGCCGAAGATCTGTCTGGTTCTTGGTGTTGCATATATCGCGTATGCTCTGCAGGATGTCTTGGCCGGAGTAGAAGTAGGGGTTCTCCCCATGGCACACAATGCACAGCTGCTGCAGCCGGTGGTTCTCTTTGGCCAACACATCCAAGACACGCTTGACGTTCTGCCGGTTGATCTCCTTGGACTGGTCAAACACAATCTTCAGGTGCCTGATTTGGCTGAGGAACTGCAGAAGGCTCTGCAGCATGCCCTCCTCATCCTCCGAATCACAGCTGCAAGGGCAACACAGGCCGTCAGTCCCTCTGGGAGGTGAGCAAGATGCTCTCTACTAGCGTTTCTGAGAACAGCTAGCTCCCTCAGAGGTTTCTTCTCATTTAAAGCTATGACAATTGGTAAAATAGTGGTAAAAGGCTGGGGGAGGGGGCAAGAGGCGAGACAAGTCAGAAAGACCTATCAAAGCAACCTACTCAAAATGCTGCCCCAGTCACCTCTATCTTGGGGCTCTTCTTTCTCCTCCCACTCTCACTGCCTCTTCTATTTCAACAGGGAGTTTTTGATCATAAGGACTGTACTTTGCTACAAGCCTGGGTGGGAACAACTGCAGTGAACTGCAGAATCACTATGGTTGGAAAAGACCTTCAAGATCATCAAGCATGAGTGATAACATTGTCAATTAATAAGGTGTGCAATGTTCTGCATAAGAAGCATAAGAAGTAGGTGGCACGATGAAGATGATTATTAAATAAACTCCTTATTTCTTGTTGCTTTTAAGTTGCACCTTACAGCAACTTACTTAAGAAAGTAACACTTTCCATGCAACCCTAATCAGCAGCAGCGATTAAAAAATCCAGCACATAACATAGTTTTTTCCCTATTGCATGACTAGGGACCAGCTATGTAAAATACCATCAACATCACCACTAACGTCAATAATGTCACACCAGAGTAGGCTGAATGTTTGACGTGCAGCGAAAATGTAACGAGCCAGTTTTGTCTGCAGAAATGTTTGGACCATAGAAACCCCCTTTTCTTACCTGATTTCTGTGAAATGCCAAACAGAGCTAGAAGAAACAGCTGTGGCCCACTGTCTGCACACCTGGAAGACTGAGTATCTATCTCGAAGAGAAAGATAATAGAAAATCTGTATGAGGATTTCTTCTGGGATGTAGTTCCACACTTCTGGAGCAGAGGTAGGCATTTTGCCAATTCAATCAGGTTTTAAAATGCTGAGAGTAACTTCCAAAACTGCAATTAATTCTCAAATATCTCTGTTCTGGAGAGAAAAAAAAAAAAGTAAGAAAGAGGGACAGGCATTAGGATTTATCTACCAGATCAAGCCAATGTCACTGAATCACAAGAGGTAGTCTTAAAAAAAATTCACCAAATTTTGATATTCAAAATAACATTCATACATGTTGAATACGGAAACTGAAAAGCATATTTTGATTAACCTTTGAAGCGAGTTATGATGTAACAGAATAGCCACATGGGAAGAAGTCCTGAAGTTTGCAGCCTTGTAACATTCTGCAACGTTTTCACTGATCTTCTTTCATCTAAGATGTGCTGGGTCCACATGGGAGATTTCTGTACAAATAAAAATACTAACATTATATATGTACTTTCAATCTTTCCATAAGCAAATAGGGAGGTTTAAAATGAGAGACCTTTAAAGTCTGCAAAGATTTATCTTTCTAGATTAGAGCCAAGACTTCCTAGCCAAGTCTCATGGTCCCACCACAAATGCTGCAGAACACCCTTTGGTTCTCGAAGCCCCAGGTCCTGCGGTCAGAGCATTATCTCAGCATCTCATCTTTCATTTAAACCCCCCCAAAAAGGTACTTCCAGATATCCTTGGAGTCAGGGTAAAATTGCAAAATGCAAAACAAATATGAATGAGAAATGCAAAAGACAAAGCGCAGGGAGGAGCTCGGCTGCACACTTTTCCAAAATACCCTGTTCTGCAGCGTGACTCACGGGTTTGCATGGGAGGTGGCTGCAGCGGAGCAGCTATCCCTTCTATCTGCTGCCATCTCTGCCGACAACCCCCTTTGCACCCACTGCTTAGCCAGACCTACCAAGTAACATGATTCTGCTTCCTTCCTGGGAACTTCCTTTCTTAGTTGCTTTTTTTGGCATTTTCTCTGACAATCCTCTTGATAGCCTGGACTCTTCTAACTTTAACTGCTTTCAGGACCGTCTCTAATCCATATGTGCCAAAACATCCCAACTCAAATCTCACAGGTCCAACTCCTGTTGCTTTCATTGCAGGATTTTGATTCACAGATCTGTGCAGCCCAGATCGGATCTCTTTGCAGATATAAAACGTATCCCTAGCCCCGGAAATGGCTTGGAAAAGCTTAAGAGACGGCAGGGGGGATGACAGAAAGTGCTATTTTAAGTTATTGCCCGGTGGAGCGGCGAGGACCGGAGATGTGGTGGGCTGGGGTCCCCGCCGGCTCCTGGCGCTGCTGGGGCCGGCTCGGGGCGGACGGGCTCACGTGAGCGGCCGCGCTCTCCCCGCGTCACCAACCTCATGACTGCGCCGAGCTGTGTCAGCTCTCTGCGCGCGGAGGCCCGAGGAAGCAAGTGCGGCCCCCGAAGGCAGGCGCTGCCTCAGAGCGATGGAGCAGCCGGAGCAGCGGCCCTGCCAGGAGGTGCTCTTGGATCCTGCTGTCCCAGCGATGCAGCCCCGAGGGGCCCGTTGCAGCTCTGTGGGCGGCCCCTTCCTCCTCGCTGCGCTCTGAAGCTGCCGAGCTCCGGCTGCACCCGGAGGGAGGAGCCCAGGAGATGTCGAAAATAACCAAGAGGGAGGCTCCCTCCCTGCCCGTTGCCTTTCCGGGAATGCACGGAGCAAAGTCCCGTTCCTGCCCTCAGCCAGTGCCACTCACCAGGCCTCCACCGGCAGTTCAGCGCGGTCCCTGCATGGGACACTCAGAGCTCAACCGGCTTCTGCTGCTGCCTCTCGGGGCCCCCGCTCATCCAGGCGCATCTCTGGCGGGGAAAGTTCGGGATTTTTGGGGTCCCCAGCCAGCGCTTAGCCCTGCTGCCCTGGAGGTACGTGAGCTTTAACCCAGCCCAAAGGCCCGACTGCCACAGCTAACACTGCTGCTGCCGATTCCATAAACGGGAGCACGGGGAGAGCCAGCCTGGCTTAACCCCTTCAGCGACTGGTTTCACTTTTCCTTCTGTAAATACACAGGTCCCTGGTGTTCACATAGTGCTACAGCCAAACAGCAGCATCTGGGGAGAGCAGGACATACGGCTGCAGGAGCGAGGCCGCCAGCGGGGAAGACATAAATCCCGAAGGACAAGGGAGCTGAGGCGGCTGCAAAGCGGCGAGCAGCCGGCGCGGGGGACGCGGCAGCCCCGTGGGTTTTTGGCTTTTCCCTGCTCGAAACCGCGCCCCGCGGTGCCGCGCCGGGCGCAGCGCGCAGAGGCGGAAGCGGCGGCGCCGAGGGGCTCGGAGCAGGTACAGGCAGCGCAGGGTGGCGCGGGGCACCCGGTGGGACACGGGTGGTAGCTGGGGTCGGGGCTCCCCTGTCCTGTTCTGGCCCATGCCGGGGCCGGCAGCAGCTCGGCAGCGCTGCGATGAAGGCAGCGCGCACAGCGCTGACACCGCGCCTGAGGCAGCGGTGACGGTCGCCCCAGCGCTGCATCACGGTCAGCGGCTTTAAACACCCTCCGAGAGGCATCGTGACAGGACCCGAGCAGGGGCAGGACACCTGAAGGCTCTGCAGAGCACCCACCTCCAGCTGGGCTTCGCTCTTCACCTCAGCTCGTGCACATGGCAGTGAGGAGACGCTCCGGTCCGGAAGACAACAGGGTCCTGGTGCCACCTGCACACAGGTGCTTGCATTGGAAAAGACAGGGAATGATGCTGCAGTTGAAGCTTTCTCCGTGGCTTTAGCCTCCACGATGTACCCGGGATTTGCTTCACCCTCCTGTTGCGAGATGCGTGGAGGCAGCACTCCAAAGAAAAGCTTTGTGGTTTGGGGCACCTTGGACCAGAGCTGGACACAGCAACAGCAGCACATCCTCCTCATGAGATCCCTCCGGAAAGGCACAAGCGAAGTCCATGCTGCTGCAGCCTCGGGCTCTCTGAGGGCTCCCTGCGGCATCAACGTTATGATTCACTGGTAATTTCCTGTGTTTCCCAAAGCAGGAAAGAGCTCCAAGTGTGAGGCAAGGAACTTAGAGTAAGAAAACTCTCTCTGCCCTGAGGAGTTTCATTTACTAAGCAAGGTGGATCATACGTCCCAGAATCCTTTTGGATCAGGCTGCAAAGGACAAAAAGTGTTCCTGGAGGACACTGTAGCCATTAGAAGGCATCCCTGCAGGTCTGGAAGTGGGGGACACCTTCACACCTGCAGGCTAGAGGGGCACAGCGGCAGAGCCAGTGGTTCAATGGCGCCAGGCAGGGCTCTCGGCTTTGGGGAAGGGCGCAGAGCGCAGGAAGGAAGGGCTGCCCTCGGGGGAAGGAGCCGATGGTGCAAGCGAGTGTAAGCAAGCAGTCAGGAAGAGTGGGCAGGACGCGGGCCTGGAGCAGGGCCAGATGCCCCAAAAATCGCTCGTCACCGTGATGTCACGGAACGGCTCCCAGCACCACACGTGGGAGCAGCTTCCAGGGGCTTGCGCCCACCACCTGTGTGCAGGGCAGAGGGAGAGGAGGCTGTGCCTTCCTCCTCCCGCCATCAGATATGTGCTCCCGACAGCTGCAGCCTGTCCTGCAGTGCTCAGTCTAATGCAATGTACTTACTTTTTGCAGGTTGGGGGCTTTGGGGTTTCAGCAGTTGCAGCAGGCGTGAGCATTGCATTAGCTGGCCAGGCGGGCATAGGCACAAGGTGAATAAAGAGGTGGATGCAGCATCTTCTCAGGTGCTCTGCTGTGAAAGGCCAATAGTGGGAGAGGAATAGGAACTGAAATAGGGTGTAATGCAAATAGGCAGCCCTGACAGTCCTAGTGTGAGAAGCAAAGGCCACCAGTGCAGAGTTGAAGCCCCAGGTGGAAACCTCATGGCTTGTCCAACGAGCTGTGCAGAGGGTTTGGCTGCCAAAACTGATCCTATAGCCTCAGGACTGGTCACGACCCACAGTGCCAGTGCCTGGAAAACACTGCCCTGCTGAGCACTGCACGACTTGAGAGGCTGTATCTGGCTGTACAACCTTCTCTGGTTTGCAAGGAGCAGGTTAAGAGATCGTGGCTGTCACCAATGGAGAGAAATTATGAGATTTCCTGCCTGCACAAGGCTTGCAGGGCCCTGCTGCGTTGGGGCTGCATGTGACAGCAGCTCTGCAGGGTGTTTTGTGCTAGTTCCTGCTTGGGATCTCTATGGTTTGCACCAGTTTCCCAGTGTCATTTCTCATAACATGCCCTGGCTTTAAAGATTTCAGAGGCTCTGCACCTTGCTGACACAGATCAGTTTTGCTGGGAAGACAGGTTTGGACATGCTGGAGCACATGCATGCTTACCAACAGTTTGGTAGATCTACTGATAAGGAATTATTTTCCAATAGTATAAAGAACAAATAACCCTGAGTGGAAATTTCAGCACGGACCAGCAGGATGGAGATTAGGAAGGAATCCATGTTGCAATCTGTGCTCAGCTGTGTTCTCTGGCAAAGAGAGCTCAGGCTAGTTTAAGCTAGCCCTGCTATCCAAAACAGACAGCATTTTCTAAACCTCCAAGCCATGGGACACTTAGATGCTTTCAGTGGATGCTGCAGAGGATCCACTCTCTGCAGGGGAGTCTAGAGACATCTGACACTTTTTTGATCTAAACACTGAATCTCCCATAGAAATCAACTTTCAATTTGCTTTCTACAGTCCCTGGTCCCAGAGTATATCCAGACTGCATCCTGGATTGTGCTGGGGAGGAATTCAGCTGTGCACCTCAGATACCCACCTCTCCCAGGCACATGGGCCATGGGCCACTGCAAAGTGTCCTTTATCAAGGACAGGAGACCAAGACCTCAGACAAAAGGCCTCTGCCCACAATAGGTTGCAGCCTGTGTGAACATGCCAGCACCAGGGCTGCTGGGTGCTCCTTGGAGCAGCTCCAACACTTACCTTCAATCTCTGCCAGCTCAGCCATGCAGGCAGAGGCACAAGGGCCCAAACTCTTTGCTTCAGAGTCTCTTTTGACTAGGAACAAATGGACTCCGACAGAAAATGAACGCAGAGCTTTGTGAGCTGCCAAGTCTTTGGGACACTCTGTCCCTTCGTACTGCACTTTACAGAATAACAGTGAAACCCTCAAAGGCTAAACTTGCTTTAACAATATTTCTGCCTCCTCTAGGAAGTAAGATTAAATCCCTGCAATCCCATCACGCTTAAGCTCAGTACCTGCCATGCTTCCCTGGCATGGTTCACTGTCACCGTGGTCTCACCTCACCTCTATGATTTTGCAGGGTGCTGAGGATGGCAGGCAGCTCTGCTCCTTGGATCGGCAGCGCTTACCTCTTCCTTCAGTCAACTTGCAAGACCGTTGCTCTGCCTTCTCTTTATGAAAGCTCCCAGCAGAAACCCAGAATCTTCAAGGCTCTCAAGCTGGCACTGGCAGGTACCCATCCTCTCTGATGCTTTGGGCTGCTTCACAGAAACAGGTTGCACCTAGGAGACCATGAGTTTGTGCATCCCGCTCTATTGCTTCCACAGTTTGAACAGAGCCCTGAGGTTCAAGTTTTGATTTGAGCCTAGGGACATAACTAATTGCAAGCCCTTCCCTGTTATTTATGCTTTCCCTTGCAGCTGCAGCAGGGTCACAGCATGCGTGCTGCCAGCTATTGCACATCAGCTAATGAGCAGGCACACCTGCAGAGGGGAATACTGTTGCAGCTCTCCATTCTGTGCAGCTGTGTGCCCTTTTTCCTAGGTCGGGAGTTACTAATCCATCTGGATGGGCTACAGCCATGAGGAGGATTCCTCTCTGCTCTTTTTGCCTCCAGACAGTTCCTAGACGGGCTGAGAGCAGCCTGCAAATATCTCTGAGGAGATCAGCAGGACAGAGCCTGGCTCTTTATGTAGTGCATGGTGGGAGGATGAGAGACTCAGCTATAAACTGAAACAAAAACTCGTCACAACAGATACAAGAAAATTTTCTTCTCCGTGAGGGACAGCCGAGCAGCTGTCCAGAAAAACTGTGCAGTCTCCATTCTTGGAGGTTTTTCGAGACCAGCCTCGGTAAATCCTGGTCTGACCCTGCCATGCTCGGGAGATTGGGCTAGAGACTTTCTGAGGGTCACAGGATAATTCAGTCGGAAGGAATTTGGAAGCATGTTGTGAATGCTTGTTTAATCCCATTTGTGTGAGGGGGAAAACATTGTAACTGGTATGAAAAACATTTAGTTTCTGTCTTATTACCACCAGAGAAACATATTTTTATTTGGAGAACCCTGTTTTTAAAGTGAATGATAGAAAGTCACTTGGAAGCTCTTTCCCCAAAATAAGCAGGTACAATAACATTAGCTTCATTTCCACTTAACCCTGTTTACATCAAAAAGAGAATCTGAGATACATATAGCCATACAACTGCCCATTTCTCTGCCCACCCTTGCACGAAGTCGACTGCAGAATAATAGCAATTTGAAGAGGTCATTACATTTACCTAGAAGGACTATCACATTGTTCCTAACTTGTCTGCAGAGCTGCATGTCCCAGAAGGGACCATTCTGCACTTTGCTGCTTGGTGGTGGATGGGAGTGGGTCTCGGTTCTCCCTCTCGTACCTGGATAGTGACTCTGCTCCCTTCTCCCTGCTAGACTCCACCGGCAGCTTGAACGGCGTGGACATGCTCAAAGTGCACTGCAGCCACCCGCACCTCATCATCCAGCTCAAGTTCTGCAAGCAGGAGAACTGCCGCCGCTTCCTGCAGAGCTACCGGGAGGGAGCGCTCCAGGAGTCTCTGCAGAACCACCTCCAGCTCTCCTTGGCCATAAGCAAGGTGCCTCTGGAAATGGAGCTGAAGGCTGGCAGCGAGCACCTCGACAACATGCTCAAGGACGAGGACCGCTGCTTGGAGTGCATCTACAAAGAAAAGGTGAGCGGGAGAGGGAGGGAGGCTGCGCAGCGGTGAGGAACAGGACTTAGGAGAGCTAAGGGGTCCTGCTCCGCTGCAGTGTACGGGGCTGTCAGCTTCTCTGCCCTTCCACTCAGCCCTAACACAGAGAAACAGCCCTGCCAGTGGCTGCCTGGACAGGCTAGGCACAAGAGCACATTTTGGTAGGTTGCTTTTCTGCAAACACAGAGAATGAAACAAAACGAAAGGCTTTCAGCCCAGAACTAAGCAGCACGTGATATCGCTTACCCTGTCCACACACTTCTTCCTTCCTCTGCTGAGTCAGCAGCCTGGCCCAAGGAGACAGGCTTGTTCTCTGTTCCCCAAAACGGCCTCAGTCCAACCTCTGCTTAATGATGCAACAGTCAGAAGGATCACAAGACAGCGTGGCGGACACTGGCTAAGGACAGAGTGAGGTACTAGCCTGTTGCATGTGACCAACTCTTGGTCAGAAGAATCCCATTAGATTATCTCATTTGACAAGTTTATAGCACGAGCTGTAGGAGTCTCATTGCTCCTCTCTTGATGCCATCATCGAAAGCTATGCTTAAAAACGTGCCTTCCACCAAAGCACCTGTGGCTTTGCGGGATGATGGGCCTGGCACAAACCACTGCCACTGTTTGCCTTACAGCCAGACCGCCTGAGAGACGAGGAAATCACAGAGCTGGAGGAGTGTCTCAAGAGCCTGGTTCTTCAGCAGAACATCACCAACAACATGGCTGCTAAAGACTGCATGTCTCCCAACTCCCTGTGTCCACCTTATGCTTCTCAAGGCAGTTCCCTTTCCCCAGACGTCACCTTCACCTTTCAGGAACAACAGTTTGGTGAGTAGCTAAAACCGAGCCCTCACAATCCTTGGTTATTCTTGCCTCAAAGGCCAAAAGGCAGGAGCGTTAAGGTCACCCTGTAAGAGGATCTACCTCACGCAAGTCAGGAACTTCCAAAGGTCTTTACGATAGTACCAGATTATACCCTGGTGTTTCAGATTAGGTCTCAGATCTGTGCGTGTGACACCCTGCCCACAGGGCCGATCCCTTTGGCTTCACTGCTCTTGCACTTCTAGACTCAGCAGGACTGTCCTGGTGCTAAAGCACCACAGGACACACAGACCAGCTCCCCGGTGAGACATGTTACTCCCTGTGGATGCTGAGTAGGCTCTGAGCTCCGCAGCACACGGAGCACAGAATGGTGTGGGCTACATTGAGTTGGCCACGAAATCCCTATGTTTAAACTTTCTCTGTTCCCTTCAAGCCAACAGAACGCTCACACTGGAGGACCACCAGAAATTCGCCAAGCTCGTGTCGAAGAAGTGGAAGCAAGTGGGTCGCTCCTTGCAGAAGAACTGCCGGGGCCTGCGTGATCCTGTTATTGATAACCTGGCACTCGAATATGACCGGGAGGGACTGTATGAGCAAGCCTACCAGCTGCTTCTCAGGTTCATCCAGTCGGAGGGGAAGAAGGCCACGATAGCGCGGCTGATAGCAGCCCTGGAAGAAAATGGTCTCACCAGTTTGTCTGAGGAGCTCTTGGGCCTCCACTCCAACGAGGACTCTTCCTAGAGATATTTGCTAAGGGCTTTCTTGCTTTGCATAAAACTGCTGCCAGTGTCCTGGGCATGAAGAGTCCTGAAAATCACTGCAGGTTTCCATGCAGTTGGGAATGCCCAAGGGAAAGGTTCAGTGCTTGCAAAGCCAGTATGGAGTATCGAAATACTTCTCTCATGTTCTTTATTTCAGTCTGTTTCCAGAAGTCAACATTACTTTCCCTTGAACGGGTGAGAGAGGCTTTCAAATCAAACTCGTTCAGGACTGAAATGTCACAGTGAAGAAGTCTGACTTTTACAGAAGCCTAAATTAGGGTGGGAGAGAGGGAAATCAAGGCAGGCATCTCAGGGACTTCCTGTGGGGAGCAGACTACAGCAGACTTCTGAGGCTGTGGCCTAGGACCATCCCTGGAGCTGCCTAGAGAGCTGGAATATATATATATATGAAGACACTTGTCATCTCAGGCACGCCATCAAAGGCTCAGTCATCTTCCCCTGACAAGTATAAGAACACTGGCCTACACCATGAGCTGGAAAAGCCTGACATGGCGGACCTACATACACAATTTTAACATAACATATTAACAACATCACACTTAGCTCTTCCTACCAACCAGAGGGAGCCTGAATCTGTGAAAAGGAAAATAGGATGCTGGAAGAAAAAACAAACAAACAAAAACTCAGTCTTGCGATCAGCACATTACCTTCCTGGAACTGCTGCTTTTTATTGCAGCACCCAAACCCATCCTGACTCCAGCACACACTTTACATGATGGTGTATTGCAAGTGTCAGAACTTGCACGGAGCCTTTCCCTGGCAATGTTGTCACTCTGTGACAACTGGCATCAGCTGCTGTGCCTGGATTTACCTGCCCTGATTTTGAGTGTGAAAATTGTTTTAAAAGAAATGGGACTCAAAATTCAAAGCTAAGCTCTGCTTGCAGTTCTATCAGGATAAGTCTGTCTCCAGGAGTGGTTGATACAGTCTGCAACAGAGCTCATAACAAAGAACAGAGCAACAAGTGTTCAGCATCGCACAGGTCCCATAAAGCACAACAGCTTCATTACCTTTATCATCTTATGCTTTCCTATGTTTTTACTTACCCTTTTCTATTAATTGCACCTCTCTTTGCCCTACCTAGCCATGATAACAGCAAGTGGGTCTTGGATTTTATCTCAGTATAGAGGGTGACTCTACCAACATGTGTAAGCACGTGTGTGCTGGTGAGTTTTGGCCCACTGGCTGTACCTCATGGTAATGTTGTCTTCCGGATAAATGAGCCCTGATGGCCTTTTAAAGCACAAAACTCATCTGTTAATTCTTCACTGGAGACAAAGCTGCGAGTTGAAGAAGAACACAACCCTGGATTCAGATGAGTGCTCAAAGCAGTAACTAATCTAAGATGCAGATCAAGGGGATTCAGATGGCCAATTTTGACCACATCTGAGCCCACATGCCTCAGACAAGCTCAGCCTCACGCTCCTCAATATGAGCCTGAGGAATCTGGCATTTGACTGCAGACCTTGGAGGTGACAGACACAGTGTGATAAGAAACAGGAAGAATCAAAAGACAGAGAGAATGTTTTCAAGCTACAAACCTGGCCCCATCTTGCCCTTATCTTCAAAGGGAACAGGACTTCAACCTACAAGGAGTATATGGTCCCATGGCATTCTGAGTTGGTGCTGCAGTCTCATCTCCCCCAACCCTGGTCCACATCCTCTCTCTCCCTTCCAGCAGTACCAATGTTATCCCCCAAAGGAAGCAAGTATTTGGGACCATGGCTGATCATAATTATTTTAGGCTACTGCGGAACCATCTCAGATTGTGGCCGAAGAGCTCTGTTCATCAGCAAGCCTTCTGGCAAAGGTATATTTTGTAAAACATCAGCAACTTGAGAGTTACTTTTTAAAGGCAAGAGGGTTTGCTCTTGATTTTGCAAAAGTGATTTTTAGAGTGCAGGATCATATGCATAGAAATATTCTTTATAAATGACACAATAGGCTAAGTTCTCGGGCTATCGCTATTCAGGTGTACAACATTCATATACAGTTACAAGGCAGCCACTCAGTGGTGAAAACTGTTAGCTTTTCTAACATCTGTTAGTGCTCACGGTGAGAGTACTAATTATTATTCAGCATCTACTTTAAGTCTGAAATTTTTTTCACTGCAATTACAGTTTTATAGAGAACTAAGTATTAATTCTTTTTTTTTTAATGCAAACCTTGTGCATTTTATTCCTCAGCAAGCAACTGGCACGTGTGTTTCCTCTGACTCATAGATTCCCTCTCCAAAGTGCCATTAAGTGCAGCAGCTCCTGGCAACTTTTGTGGAACATCGGCATCTTTAACAGCATTCACAGGTGCCTTCATGGCACAGAGACGAAAGAAAAGGGTTTTCTAGTGATATTCTTTAGCAGAATTGTCTAAAGCACCGAGCATGATTTAGGACCATAGCAGTGGCTGTTTCATACCTTCCTTTCAGTGATGAGTTATCATCCATGGCCATATGTTAGATGCAATAAACGTTCGGTCCTGGTTTCAGGTGAGCTCCTTCCTGCTAAAACAGTTGGTTTTGTTTTTGTAGTGTTGTCTGGCACAAAAATAGCAGAGAGAGTCTTCACAGAAGCCCTAGGATAAAATCGGATACATAGTGGAGTGAGTACACAGTATCATTTGCATTCATTTAGGCATTTGGGTGGGTCTTGACTCTGTATTTCTATCTGTTGTATCCAGAGGATTTTGTGGCAGTTTTACTCTTCTGTGCAAAGGCAAGGTAATGGACAGCACGAAGGACAGAGACACTCCCAAAGGAAAATCCATTTGCACACGGATTGCACTACTCAAATGCTAGAGATGTGCAAGTGATGCTCCCTTGCTACTATTTACATGGATTAGCTCATGTCTAGTGGGCAAGACAGACACAGTTAACACAGCTGGTGAATTTGGCCTTATCCCTTAACAGCTATTCTCTATGCCTGAGGGTTTTTTTTGCAGGGGTGGGAAGCAGAGGTCAAACATGCTATAAAATAGTAGCAATATTAAAAGCAAATGAAGGCATTAATCAGTCGTATATGAAAAATTAAACATAGGGCATATAGGGCAAAATATAAGGCAAATAGCAGAACCAAGCCAAAATGAATTTGCAGAATGGGATCCAAGAGGGCTTTCTCTGCGATGCAAGTTGTTTTTGTAGCTTTAGCAGTGTTTCACATTTGAAACAGGCTCTTTTCAGCCTGCCAGAAGGAATAAGTGATCTATCTGAACACGAATTGGAATGGCTTGTTTTGGCACAACTGAACTGCAGCGTTTACGTGGATAATAACACGGTGGAGAGCAAAAGTGGAAACCGCCACCATCTATACTTTGACATGGGGCATCTGCTAGAAGTAAACCCGAGTGAACATCCTGATCTCAAACTGTTGTGCAGGAAAATATCAAACTGCCCTAGAGAGCAGACTGAGGGAAAGCCTGACATAAGTCCTCTTAGGTGCTAGTTAACAATACACCAGTCTACCTGGGTGAAGAGGAGCCGGCACCATCGCAGAGGCTTCATGGACAACAGTGACAGGAGAGATGTCCCCTTGCAGCAGCTTCAGTTCGCACACACCACGACCATCTGTAATGGATGAGTGTGTCACTCCAAAGCTCTGCACAACTTAAAAATAAAGGTTTCAACATTATTGTTCTGAAGCACTTAAAAGTAAGTATGATCTAAAAGAGTCTTAAAGAAGTCATAAAGCTTAAAGGAACCACTTCACTTAAAGAAATCCTAAAATTTCCATACAGACTGCTATCGCAGGTCAAAAAATCAGAATATAACATTGAGTGACAACTTGCAACAGCACTTCCTAGCTTCACATTTGCAATTTCAGGCCTGCCACCAAAGAGACACCTATCTACTTTTAATGCATCCTGGGGTGCTAATGTCTCAAACATTTGGGATCTCAAACCTTTATGAAATACGTGAATTCTAAGTAAAAGCGAATTTGCTGGAGCTTCATAGCTAGAAAGTCCCAGACTGTATCTATGTCAAAATTCGAAAGAACTGAATATACTTAGCTCCATGGCCAAGATTTGAAAATCTCTTACAGCCACGAACCTCTGATATTTTACATCTAGAACCAAGGAAATATTAGAATGGGAGTCGAGAGGGTTTCATCAGTGTAGCCTGCATGCCTGGAGAGCACAAGTGGAATCGGTGAGACACACTGCTCCACACCAGGCAAAGGCCTGGCCAGTAGTCTTTTTTTTTTTTTTTGCTGAGATGGGCCCAAACCTTGGGGTAATTTCAGGTCTGGAGTCAAAATTTATAGTTTTTCTTCTCTGGATTGAACTGGGCAAAGGGATTTGGCCATACGTCTCCTATTTAAATCAGCAGGAGACCTGTGGTTAAGTCCCTTAGTCATCAGTGGAAAAATCCCTTGCTGACCTTTTAATCCAAATTTCCCTGATATTCAGCATCAGGTCTAGATCAGCCATGTACAGTTATGGACTACATCATCATGTATACTCAGGTCTAGGATATTCAACTTCCAGGGAACTATCTTTTATATAAGAAAGCACTTTGATTTATTTTTTTCCAAACTTTCTATGAATAAATATATACTTTTGATGAAAAGTGCCTCAGACTTTTTTTTAAGCACTAATGCAGCAGTAAGCAGAGAAGGCTTCACCGAAGCCCTCTTGAAGCTTCACTCGATACAACTGAATCATCCATGCAAACATCAGGGCTGCTGCAGAGCTCCGTGCAGCAGGGTGCTCTGAAGGAGGCCTCCTGAACCTGTTTGCTCTGCTGTAGTCAAAAATCACCTCGAGCCCCATTTGGGGGGGTTTAGTAAGTATCCAGTTTAGCATCCGAACCCCAAAACACCTGGTTCCTGGATGGGTCGCAGCTTGTGCTTGGATTCTCTGTTGGCTCATATAACACAAACACTGCCTGAAACTTCTGCTGCAGGTGGGATGTGCATGAATCTTTCTATCTCCCTCTTATGTGACTTCTGTTTTTTAAAATCTCCCTCTTATGTGACTTCTGTTTTTAAAAAACAGAAGATGCAGCCCCTATTCTTGATGAGGATCTGTCTTTTGCACCTGTCCTGTTCACAGAATTTGCCATCATCTTTTGCCCCTGTGTGAGCAGTGGGCAAAATTTTGCATCAGGACGGGGAACATGTGATGGAAAGCCTTATGTTCACCACCACCAGCAAGCAGGAAGGTAAGAAAGTCCCAAAACCCGGGTCAGAAAACTTGGTGGAAATACCTGCTGCGTGATGGGGATGCTGGGGAGCAGTCATCCTCTCTGCGTGGCTGGACCTTCCAGATGGAAACATGGCAAAGCATCTGGCAACAGTGCTGTGCTCCTGGAGCTCCATCCGCCTCCTTAGGGAGAAGGAATGAAAAGCAGCCCTGGGCTTCTGTGGATATAAAGAGAAAAGGTCCCTTTGGTTATCAGAAGGAAAGCATCAGGCTGAGCAACGCATCCAGCCGCGGGTTTTGATGGGCTGCGTTACTTGGCAGGCAGCAGCTCCATTTCAAACGGCTGCAGCTGAGAAGGAAATTGCTTTACCCGCCGGGAGGAGGCTCGGGGGGCTTCAGCGGAAAACTGTGTTCCTCATGGCAGCAGTGTGCTCAGAAACGGCAAGCGGGGTCTGAAACTAAAAACAGACTTTTAAAAATCACTGATACTTACAAAAATAATGTTTACACAATGTATATAACACATGGATGTTTTCAAAAGCAACACTCAGATCAGCTCAAGAGTGGATCAAGAACTGTTTTGATGGTGAGGTCAGAAAAATCAGTGCATTTCCTGTTAAGAAAAAAAGGAGAAAAGCCATGATAAAATCATTGCCTTTTTTGTCATAATTCTTTTTAACCCCTAAAGCCCACGGCTTTGCTGGGCTTGAGCACAGACGGCATTAGCGGGTGGTCAGGAGCCTCCATCCTGGGAGACTGGGAATGTCCATCCCAGCTCTGCCACTTTCCCAGGACCCGGAGCGCGGCAGCCCCAGCGCGTCACATGACGGCGCTTGGGAATGAACCCAGCTCCGTCCCCCAGCCCAGCGCTTCCCCTTGCGCCGCGTCGGCTCGCGAGGCAGACGCAGGGGGACGCCTCGGCTTGCGGGGCGCGCGGGAGCCCGCGGCCCCTCTCGCTCGCGCCGGGGGAATGTTGGCCGCTGATGAGCTCCAGATGCGCCCGCTTGGCAGCCCCCAGCGCGGCCGAGGGGACGCGGGAGCCACTCGGACCCGCTGCATGTGAGTACACGGTGAGCGCGCCCGGCCGCGGCAGGGGCAGCTCCGCTTGCCTTTTCCTCCACCCCATATTGCGATTCTGCCCCGCTGGGGCCGTTGCTGCAAGAGGCCGTGCGGCGATCCCAGTTACGGTCGTTCCCATTCAGTGATCCAAATTACGGTCGTTCCCATGCAGGGCACTCAGTCACGGGCTCTGCATAGGCAGATTCTAGCCCGCTGTAGCTCATATTTTACTTTGCAAAGAACTTGCTTTGCAAAGAACTTGCTTTGCGTGCTTTACGCTGTTTTTCTTTCCGGAAAAGGGTCTGGAGCTCATGCACAGGGCGGCTCCAGGGCCCCATGCAGGGTGCATTTTCTCCTTGCATGCTGCATTGCCAGAGGCTCTGCTAAAGGGACATGATTCTTCCCACTGAGTTACACTGTTGTGTGCTTTAAACAAAA
>JAUBNY010000712.1:2932514-2942775 GCA_032275445.1 Crypturellus soui
ACCTTTCTTCAACCATTATCACACTTTGCTACTAGCTCTGGACAGAAGAGGAACCAATTTTCTCACAGGTTTTCACATTCTTGTCACCTGCAGTTAGTTACTAACTAGATCAAAATCCAAGAACTTTCTCCAGCATTTTTCTTTTTCATTTACACAACAGAGATGAGACTGTCATGCTAATTAACTTAGCCTTTATGTCACATCTTCACATTACACTTCAGTCATCAGCTTTCCTAACTGTCCTCTCTGGAAGGCTCCACAAATCTCCCTTTTCTCTGTGGGCTGTTTTGTACTACTCAGCTTTCTAAACTGTTCAATTTCCATCTATTTAAAACATGGCTGAGAATTTTGCTTTTCAGTATGGAAAAATCTCCCCAACTTCGCGTAATGACTTGATGAAAGACTTTCAGAATGCAAATCAAATACCTATGCTATTCTGACAGCTATACAGAACTGAATTATCTCTGAAAAACATGGTATGTCCCTCCCTAGGCGTGCTTCTAATAAGCTTTTTGTAATTACCTCTAATTGTTTTCTTAGTTAATGGAAGCAGGTACCAAAACAAGACACACCATTCTGCAACTGCTAAAATTGGTTCCAGTAATGTTCATTTAACAGCTTTTCAATTGCTTGGTGTAACAACTGCTTTTGTTAGCAGCTCAGGCATTTGTTAAAAAAAAAAAAAAAAAAACTTGAAACTCCTGCACAAAATGCATCTACTCGCTGCTGAGATATTGTTTTTACTTGGTTTATCATGAGGTTCCCACTTACCTTCTGACATTTCTGATTTTGACTCACTTTCATTACTGCTAGATAGAAGTGTTTTTTTCCTGCATATCTCCCTCTTCTCCCACATGTCAAAATATAACTTTTAAAGCTATGACATAAAAACAATGTTGGTCCATTGTTCCCAGCTTTAGCTCTTTATACACTCCTCTTATTACTAATAGTGCATGCATTTTACATAAGTGTGGATAATACAGCAGAGAGTTTCCACCCTTACACAGAAGAGGTTACACATCCATTTTCATTAGTACAAGGGGAAGTCACACAAGACCTGACCTTGCTTTCACTGCAGTTTCACAGAATGCAGTAACACGTTCAGTTATTCAGTAACTCATCCAAACATTTGGTGAAAATGCAAACAACTATTACAAATAAAGCTCATTTTCCTGGGCTTTCCAAAAACACTCATAGCGAAGGACATGTAATATGAAAACCTCTTTCATGAAATCTGTCCTAATTTAGTTGTGTAATCACTTTGAAGAGATCCAAAAATAACTGATAGGAGAACAGCCTTCCATTGGAATGCTTAATATTTATGTATTTGCATACAGAGAGCTCATATTTTTAGAGGACTCCTTTCAACAACGAAGTTGCTGGACCCAGTTCATGATGCAGACAAAAATCTATAAGCATTTGCAGTCTGCTAAACATCAAAACCCCCAAAACTTTGGGCTTTGAAATGCTTATATAACACAAATGAGAGAACAACTGAGGATTTAAATTCCTTCCAAATTACTGGTTTCTTTTGGTTGCAGGCCAGACATGTTGTAGACGATATTTTGCAAGTATCACAAAGGCAAAAAGACTATCTATTAACTAGGAATGATTCCTGACCTCGTACTTTGGAGTTTCAGTCCACGAGTCTAGCTGAAAGGAAAACGACAGTCCTCGGAAATTGAGGTGAAAGAGTTGTTCAGCGGAATTATACACTGAAAGGGAAGAGAAAGAAAAAACAAAGTTACAGACAGTTCTGCTCATTCTTCTGTTCATTCACTGCTACAATATTTACCAAAAAGTCTTCCAAACAGCCCTGCCTACACTATTAATAATCAGTATTTTGAGCTAACGCAATGCTCACTCCCAAGTCCTCGGCACCCCATTCCCAGGTGGATGGCCAGCCTGCACGCCCCAGGTTTGACTAGCTGCTTTGCTGAGCAATACAGCACAGCAAAAGAAAGGCCTCGTACACAGATCCTAGGCCATTTTAATGTTTATTAAAAATATTACCCCCAGACACAATCCAGCTTTTACAAAGAACAGGGATAAACCGGATCCCATAGGCCTCTAGCTGCCATCACATGCAACGAGATGTCCTGATTTACTGTAATAAATTGTACAAGGCACCTCAGTCTTCACTCTAACAAGACAAAAACCTCGTGAGGCTGCTTAGAAACAACCCCTGGTGACTCCCATGCCGGGCACAGTTTGGGAACTGACACTACCAAATTCTAATCTGTCACCAGGAGCTGCAGGTGGAACCTGGGGCTCCCAGCTGAAGCTGGCTCATTCAAAACAGCTGAGGCAAAAAAAACAAAAAAAAAAAACACTACTCAAGAGACACTGTTTTCTTCTTCTTTACCGAAGCTTTTTTTTTTCCTTTTTTTTTTTTTTTAAACCTTAAAGGTCTATATTTGAAAACACGTTACAGCTTATCTTTTACACTCAGAAAAAGCATTTCGTTGTTGCTTACAAAATGCCTCTTAAGTGCCCAGAACACGTCACAAAAGATCTAGATGATGTCCAGTACAGGAAAAGAAATAATCAAATGATACTAATTCCTGCTTCCAAACCACTTGCACCTTCACAGGGGAGGTCCAGCCACTTTTCACATGCTCAAGTGCAAGCTTTTAGAAATCCTTTACCTTTTTCAATGTGAAGAGCATTTTCTCTGCCTATCACTCGGAGGAGACAGCGTGGGGAGAGGGAAATGTTTTGATCGGCAGGAAAATTACACAAATCTCTGTCATGTGACAAACTATGATGCATCCTTTCCAAAGCCCACAGCCAGCTGGAGATGCGTTTTTCCCCTAGTCATGCCAAGTGTGGTATCTCATTATACAAATCGCATCATTCTCATCTCCCAAAATATTTGTTGGTGTTTAGGCTTGAAGGGGCAAGAAATGTTTTCCTCCCTTGGACGCTCTCACTTATACCCCTGGACCGTATGTCACCAGCACCCACGTGAGCAAACACGATCAAGCCTTGTCATCTTTCTGATTTATTGCCCAATCTCATCAGTGTCACTCTGCTCAATGGCTGCAACCTGGTGGCTACAACCCCAGGAAAAAAAAGAGGGGGGGGATATAATCGGGAGGGACAAACCAAGGTTGTTAGAAATACCCCCTTCTATAATTTCACTTAAAGCTTCACACTAAGCTGCACCAAATTGCCTTTCCCACTGCTAAGTAACTGCTGATGTTTTTCTCTCCTCTGTAGCAACCTCAGCCCAATTCCACAGCCCGTCTCCACACTGAACAGCACTTAAGCAAATGGCCACGTTTAAGGGAATTCAGCACAGGATGTGATTTCAACAGAACCACTGGCAGAAGCCAACACTTCCCAGCGTGAGGTCAGTTACAGACTCATAGAAGGGAGAGGGAAAAGTGGGAGGAAACATTGGCTTTGATGAAGCTACTGACCTCTAGAACAACCAAGCTTCAATCACGGGGTTCAGCTCTACCACAGAGACGCTGCAATGGTTCAAATTAGCGTTAGCTGGAAAGCAACGAAGCTGGCTGCAAATTTTCTGATGACTCTTCTGTTTTAAACCACCAATTTGGCGAAACTATAACTGCTTGCTGAAGGTCAGTCGCAAAGATAAATTGCTCCAACCTTCTGAAATGTTTTGAAACTCGGGTTTTATCCTGTTACAGGAAGGATCTGGTACAATTACCCTGAGTTTGAGTGAAAGAAGACATCTTGTTTTGACACTCTAGTAGGTATAGTGCACCGAGATGGAACAACAACAACCACCACCACACACATACACATACACACACACAAACAAACAACAAATACTTTTGAAATTGTAGTGCTTCATTGGTTTTTGGAGGGGTAGAAGGAAAAGATGAGCAGTTTTGGGGGGACTAGCAGTGTGTAGAAGGAAAGATGGTCTAGTCCCATTTTCATTCATAAAAATTGATCTTCGGGATTTTGGTGACATTAGAGATGACAGCAGTTTCTCACCCCCTCCAATAGGAGAGGGGAGGAGCAGTTCCTCCCCTCTTCAATATCAAAATTCGGTGGGACATGGATGCTCAAAACTGGTTTTGGTTTTTGTTGTTTTAGAAAATAGAGAAAACACTTACCAAAACCTTACACTGCATGACACAGTGGAAACTCCATTTATAGTCATGAGACTGCTTTGTACAAAGCATTTATTTAGGCCAACTAGGCCATTAGTGGAAGATACTGAATTTCAGCAAGGAAACTGAACAAACACTGAACAAGTTAAAACTTGTTGGGGAGAGAGGGCCACTTTTACCCTGCCTAAATTCTGCTACAGACCTCAAGAGTGTCCATCTAGGAGGAAAGTTTAAGATCATGATGAAACAAAACTTAAGAAGGCTAATTCTACTCCTTGGAGAATTACAGTGAGAAATCTTCCAACCTCCACTTATCTCAATCTGATATTTGACTACTCCAGCAGGCTTTTATGCCATATTACTTTAGCCACATGACCCTCCGCAGTTAATAAATCCTGTTCTGTGATGTGCAAGAAATTGCCTGCAGAGAACAGGCACAGGGATGGACATGCAATTGCCATCAATCACACAGCAGGCTACTATTTGGGATCAGACTATTACAAATGGACCAAGTTAAGACAAAAACAGAAAAAGACGCGTTAAAAATGGTACCTTGCTACCTGGCCTATATGGAGTTAACCTTCCTTGTTATGTCAGTTTTCTGGCTCCATGCTCCCAGTAGCAGGAAGGAGGCAGTCACATGCGTGCTCCAAGGGGCTGCTGTCCTTGTGGGGCTGTAGTCCCCTTCTCAGTGCCTGGAGCCAGGGCACAGGGCCCCGCTGGGCCCTGTGTGCAGCTCAGCTCAGACAGCTCTAGGCTCAGGGTATACTCAACCCCCAAGGGCACTTGAGAGCAGACCCCACACAAGAACGTGTGAAAACAACAGCACCAACAAGAAAGCTCAGGATTTTCCGGGCACTGGCAGTTCAAAACAGACCGTTAATGATATGTGAGCATAGCACTGTGTGGGTCAACAACCACGGGCCTCGCTATTTCACTTCAACACCACCACCATTCCATTTCCAATATATTTTATGAGAAAACCTACCTATAAGGTTGTGACCATTTTGGAACAAAATTTCAAAGCATCTGACAACACAAGTCCCCACATATTTTTCTATGGAGATGTAGAGGAAATAGTTTTCTCCAGAAAAACTATCAATCAAGGTGTACTACAGATTCTCAGAAAAATTCTGGCTTACCTCCTGGATGCGTTGCTCCAAATGACTGATCAATTTGTTCTATGGTTGGAGCGATTGCCTGAGAGTTAAAATGGACACCACTGAAAAAGAAAATGAATTTAGCTTACCTTAGAGTACTGAAGAGATGCTGCATGTGTTTACAAACAGCAATACTGCACTAAAATTAGAAAATCTCCAAGCCAGAAAGGGAAGAGTAAACTGTTAATCTCATCAAGGGCTATGTGCAAGAAAGGTATCTATATTTGTTTTTTCTGACTGTTAAATTTCTTTCATTCTTGTTAAGAAAACAAAAATGAATTCAGGATTAAAAGAAAAAAAAAAAAAAAGAAAAAGAAAAATCACAGACACTAATGAAAGAGAGATCACAAGAGGTCTTAATCACTTACCAATATTTTAACTTCACCTTAGTCAAGTCATAAACTTCAATCACCTGAAACACAGGAAATAGAAACGTTACCATACTTCAAGCACTTGTGAATCATAACAAGAGAGGCAAACACCTGTCCAAAGACAAAATTAGCTGGTGCTGTTCAAGTCCCTTCCTCGAGGTACTCTGTTAAACAAAAAACATATTGACAGAGATGAAACTCTGAAAAGTGACTCAGTACCTGCACATCTAAAGCAAGAACAGCACAAGAACTAAGGTTTCAGTGCAGTAATTCCAAATCTTTGTGCATATCAGCAACACTGATCTGCAGAAATTAATCCTTCTGCTAACACATCAGCATCTTGACTTCTGCTAGGATGTCTCTTAAGCAAGTACAAAAGCAAGTAAAAACAAGATGAGCACAGCAAAACTAAGCAGTAGTATGAGATAAAAAGACACCTAGTCATATATCTAAGCAGAAGATGACTGGAAGAGCAGCTCACAAGGAATCGGAGCAAGCCATAAATATATATATATTTTTACACACTATTGACTATTCCAGGGAACTCCTCTCACTACACTTGGTGTTACGCATGAATCCTTTGTGCCAGGGGCACCACTGCAAACTTGCAACTGAGGCCGGGTTCGCGTGATTTTTAACGCAACTTTGCAACTAGATCCTGAGGCCAGACTGGGGAACCACCCAGGCTATTTTGAGGAACCACCATGGTCAAACCTAAGACTTTTTCCACTCTGCATAGGTGTTCCTATATCAACAAGAAAAGGAAACCACGATGAAGACATCATAACTGCTGTAAAGGAAAGGAAAAGAGCTTTTTCTTTCCTTGGATAATTCTTCAAGACATCCCTGACAAATTTAAAAAGCACTCACTCTTTAACCAGACAGCAAGGCAGAACTCCCCAGGGAGCTGCTGCCAATGTGGCTTTAAAGCCTAAAAATACCACCAGCTAAAAGGAAGTCTTGTTTCTGGGAGATGTCTGGTAAATGCCCTTATATAAAAATACTTGCAGTGTTCAAACCGCTGTATAAAAATTAACATTTAATGGTACGTTGTTGACTCATAAAAAGTTAGAAGAGTTCTCTGAAGCACTTCTGGTTTGCTAAGAAAGCCCACACACTTCAGGATACAAGAAGCAAGTACAGCACAAAACAAGCAACAACTTAACAGCCTAGCAAAACCAACAAAAAAGAACAAGCAAATATTTCTTCTTCATAAACATATTTTAAATGATGCCTCTTAGGAAATAAGAGAGTTATCCAAACTAGTTATCCTTCTTTTAAAATTCAAATGCAGTTTGACATGTCTTGTTTTCCTGTACTGCTCAGCTGGCTAAAGAAAGGCCACATTTATGGAAAGCTAGGCATGATCTTCCTTATTTTCCCTCTTTTTAAGTTAATACTACATGTTCTGTTTCCCTCACTGGGTCACCAGAAAGTATTTCAGAAAATAGAGAAAAATCATCCCACATAAAGAGCTGGCTTTGCTGCAACTGCTGGAGACTGGCAGGTCTCCTGTGCTGGAGTATACCTGGCTAAAGCAGGTGGCCATGGTGGAACGGGACTGGGAAACACAAAAGAAAGCAAGAAAGCAGTTAACTAAGAATAGTTCATTGCGTAAACACAGTCCCACATGAGAGAAACACACTGCAATCAGCCAACAAGCACCAATTTGCCATGAGTCCTCTTCCCACAACTCAGACTGAAGATCTATTCATGTCAACATTTCTTTTTACTAACCACAAAGGAGGGAAAAAAAGCACAATTTAGCAAAATTTAAAATAGACAAAAGGCCTCATAACAATCACAAAAGACAAATGAACTGAAGAAACACTGCAGCAGCCCGGAACACTATAACAGGATTTGTTTTTTTTAACTGTAGAAGCTATGCTGAATTGAAGTCTAAGGGCAGGGAAGCAAACAAGTGAGAAGGCTGAGCCCCATTCAGCAGTGAAGCTACCAAAACACAACAGGCAGTTGATTTAAATGAGTCAAAAACTGACATTTTGCTACAGTCACCATCTCAATAATTATCTCTCAGCAAAACTCAGAAATGTGCAGGTATCTACCAACCAGCAACAGTAAAGCAACACTGTGAACTCTAACTCTTTCTCTACTTGAGAGAATGGAAATGTGTGTTGAAGAGAATATTGTCAAGATTCATAGTAATATTATGGTTTTAGTACTTGGTCCCGGATTTATGCTGCATCTCTGCACTGCTTTGGCTGGTGCAGGTAAGCAAAGGGACTACACAGGTTTTCTCCCCTTCCTGCAGAGGAAGGCAGAACTTTTTATCAATACTGATAGTCCCCTGGCAGACTCTTGGGTCTAAAAGGCTTTCTACAAGGCCTTGTAAGTTAATTACAACAATAACTGAAAACGAAGAACAGGAAGAAGTTTTCTGCCAAAATAAAATGGCAGCACCACTAAAAGCACAACTTGGGGCAAAGCCAACAACCACCACTATCCAGTTTGCATTAAGTGATGATCTGACTGCTTTAGTAAGGGTCTTTCTTAGTGTAGGCTACAATATATAAGGGTAAGAGAAGTGACACTGGATGATTATACTCCTAGCGGATTCTTGTGCTCAGTAAGACACATACTGTACATTCAAATTTAATCCCCAAAGTCAAGCAGTTCATTATAGCTAAGAGCAATAAATGTAGCAAATTAAATGTATAAAAAAGACTGTATAATAATTACAGTGTATTAGGTAACAACATACTCTTGTCTTCTATGCAGGGAAGGTCATTTACCTTAAGTCTCTGATTGAAAGCATCAAACAGCAGTTTGATTCCATCCTGAGTCAGGTTAAGGATGAGGTCATGGCTAAGAGGTGACTGCAAAATAATAATAAAAAAGCTGTTAGGCTTTTAATTTCAAGGTTTCTTTGTTAAGGTAGGTATCACTGTGCTAACAGTTTATTTGGGAAAAACAAAACTGCCTCAGAAAATAATTGTTTCTTCTGTGAATAAGCACAACAAAAATATATTTGGTCAAAGCTCCCTATCCCAGCAGGTTTCTTATGAAAAAGAGGTGCCCCTATAAGATTTGCAGTCTGCAAGATCCTGACCATTACCTGAACTGGAAAAAAAGACATGGAAAATAACACTCCACCTTGAGCATCCTGTAGGGTCATCAGGTAGGGACAGGCTGGTACATTCCTGATACACAAAAGAAAGAGCCCGTTCCAAAGCCTCCCATCACAGCCTGCCTATTCTTGGCAAAAGCATGGCAAAAGGGTGCTCCAAACACAAAAGGGTGTCATGGTCCTTTTCAGGGCTAAAAATGAAGGCTTCTAAGTGCTAGGTTGCAGATTCAGGTTTCCTTAGTTACTGTGAATCACAACAGCTAAAGCCTGGATGTGCAGCCAGCTGGGGCCAACAGGAGACACTGCCCCTGGCTCTGGTGGCATCTGCAGAGGCTCTGTGCCACCTCCTTCCTCTGCAGCCCAGCCCAGGGTCTGTCCTGTTTCATCAGGCACCTTCTGGAGCACATCTGCTCCATAAGCTCTGCCCTCCACAACTGTCTCCTCAGAGAAGGAAGGGGCTGAACGAGAGGCAGGCAACACCGTGTGCGCCTGAGCACTGTGTCAAGCGGCTCTCTGGCAAAAAGCACCTGGAACGGGACATCTGGGGCACATTCAAGCTTCTAATGTAAGCGACCACATCACACGGGCCATTTACGAATTAAACAAGAGCTATCTTAAAAACAGCTACTCCCTGCTTCGCTCCACTGGAAGGTTTGTGTTTTAATAGTCAAAATTTTCATTTCCACCCTAAATTTCCTCACTGACAATCACATTTCCTTGCACTGTCATCTTGCCCTGGTGCAGGCACCCTCGATGCGACTCCCATCCCCTCCCCAAACCACCTACTGAATAAGCAGTTCCTACAACTCACACACAAAGCCCTGCAGCCTGACTTAGCAATCTCCTGCGCTGCACATTTTTCCACTCCCCTCTATTGCTCCAGCAGCTCTTCCTGGTTCAGTCTGAGCTCATCTTCCTCGAACATGGGTGCCCAGACTTGCAGCCTCTGTGCTAAAGGAAACCTTCACAGCACCTTGCACAACAGCAAGTTATTGCAAGAGTAATGACAACACAACAAGTACCTCTGAGAGGCTGGAAAAGAAGAAAACACCCGAGGAAGAGTTCAACCACTATTACAGCCAAGGGCTCCTATTCTGCACTGGTCGAGTGAGGAGGTTCAAGGGCACATGTGAAGCTCAGGTGACTACTGATGTGCTGATGTACAAAACAGAACCCACATATAAGAGGAAGACGTCAAGAAGCACTGGGAGAGTCACTCCTAAGGGAAAGAATCCACACGTGCAGTTACACAACTGCTCCACATAAAGCTGCAGGAAGATAAACTTATGCCATGACAACCCTATTGATATGATTCCAGAGGCACATATTTAGCAAAGGATATAAAAAGGATATAAATGCCAATTCCCATTTAAACTCACCAAAAAGAGGAGTTAAAGCATTTGTCGCAGGAATTGGTTCATTAAGGGTTTTTTAGCACAATGTAGGCGTCCCATTTATGGCAAGTGAAAAAGACCTGTGGGCAAGTCTAATTCCATGTAACTATCATATATACATGTTTGAAAGGAACTGCTTGCTGTGGAATTTCCAGAA